>JAJJWW010000364.1:0-152256 GCA_023531295.1 Papaver armeniacum
TAGTTAACCAAATGGTTAGCCATATGAGCACTTTCATATCAACCATATTCTTCTTTACCATAACTAGTTCAAATGACTCAAAAAAACTAGTTAGAGAGTTGTTCAATTGCTTAGATCTTTATAATAGACACAATTGAAACAAAACGATTTGATTCACTCGAATCGATTCATGAACTTTATAGCCACGGTTTGCAATTATACATTCCTTAGTTTATATGAGTTTAAGTCACAAGTAATCGTTTTTAGAAAATAACCAACTTAAGTACGCAAACTGGTACGCGGACTTAAGTACACGGAATAAGTTAGTTTTTAGTTTACAAACTCCATCAGAATTTCTTGGGATGAGAACTTGACAAAGACGCTGGACTTGGTATACGGACTCTAGTTCTCGTTTTCCTGAGTGACAAAGTACGCATACTTTGGTTCAAGGAATAAGGACTTTACACACATATGTGTTACCACACAATATTTATATCCTTCCATGGTTATATAATCTAAACTCTCAATCATTGAAACATTCTTAGAGGACGTTATATAGTTGTTATTCACAAACCATTTTTCACAAAGCCATTTTCACGTGATTGAAACTTAATATGACTTTCGTCACTAGTAAAGATGAACTTGGCCAAAGCGAAAGCTTACCAACACATATTTCGAGAAATAGATAAGCGAGATAAACTCAGCTCGAAATAGCAAATGTGTATAATCATAGTTTATCTAGCAAAATAACTTTTGTCTCAAGATAGGAGATAGAGTAGATAGACTTTTGAGTAATAGATAAGTTCAAGTCTCCACATAACTTTTAGTCGATGAAGTTCCACAAGTTCTTTGAGTATTTCTTCGTCTTTGTATGATGATCGCCATTGAGTCTTGAGCACAACTACACTTTCTATCCTAGTCCGAGACTTAGCTAATAGTAGACTAGAAATCAAGACTTATGGTTTTGATCACTAACATTGACAAACATGCTTGAGATAGCAACGCATGCGAGTTCGACCGAGCAATGCTCTAACACACAGGGCCAAGAATCTCAATGAAAACTCTTTTTTTCTCTTGCCCCTAAAGTAACGGGATTTCTTTCTTTGTTTTCTCCTTACACGTCTTATGCAGTTGTTCAGAGTATAGAATCAATCCGAGGGTTCATATCATCTCCCAATCTTCACGTAATCTTCCAAATATATGACTAACTCCCGAGACTTTCTCCACCTCCTCTGTTTTACGGTAATCATCTTTTCTTTATCTTTTTATCTTATTATCACGCGTCCAAACTCTCACGTAATGTAATAAATCTACGAGAGTAATATATTCTCATTCCTCTACGTACTTTCCAAAACGAAATCCCAAAATCCTCGATATCTTCTCACCGGCCGTTTGTTTTTACGTCAAACCTTCAATTACCAACCCCGATTCGGTGTAGTAAGTAAATACAGTCCAATACGGTGAGAACGCAACGAAACCGGTCCAAATCCGGTTCGTAGTGTACGCAGTTCAAAGGTATTCAACCCGACTTTTCCCACCACAATTAAACTCTCGAACCGTGAAGAAGAAGGGGTTCCCTTAGCGACGTCTGGGGTGAGAATAGCAGTGGGGTGAAATAGGAAATCTGGGGTGTAAAAATCAGTAGAGTGCCCCTTATCATCTGCACTGCCCCTTATCCAAAATGAGAGTCCGAATAGTAGGTGTCCTCCGGGTACAACTTTTCGAGCCGATTTCTCCAAAAACGTTTATTGCCCAAAAATACCTACAAACACATAAAACACCATAATAAGAACAAAAACGGGTACTAACAATATAGAAAATCGAGATGAAAATAGACACATAAATGCGTCTATCAGGGTCTAAAGTACACCTTCTCTGCCCGAAATATGGCCACTTTCGGTATTGCTTTAGCAATGCCGAAAGTTGTGTTGTAGATCGCCGTTTTTCGTCTCGACTGTTTTGGCCGTAACTTCTTCGTCCGAACTCGGAATGACCTCATTTTTTCACCGTTCATTTTGTAAGTGAATTATCTTAAAGATGGTGATAATAAATCTTGAATTTGTATGAGTTGAACTTGGTCTTATAGCCCTTCTTATGTTTTCGACCTTCTTTGCTCATTTTCGCCGCACGTCTTCCACTTATTTCGGCTTTAGACACTTGGATCTTTGAGAACTTCACTTTATAACTCTTTTGCATCTCTTTTCACTCTTCTTGTGATGATTCACCTAATATGACACATAAACTAGAAAATAATCATAATAACAATTAATATGCAAGAATTATAGCGAAAACAAGTATGGAATTGACACTCTAAACATGTAAATTAAGCACTCATCACATGGTAGTTTCACCGTATCTCGGAGTCGTCGAATCACTTTCTGGTTTTATTTTTTTGCAAACTTTTTCTCTAAGTGATTTAGTAGGGAAATAGTATCACCTTGATTTCCACTAGGATGAAGTAAAGTGATTGAGTTCCTAAAAAAAAAAAGACAAATGAGACCAGACCAATCGAAACAATTTTTTTTTTATTGTTCAATAACATCGACCGCTGGGACCCTTGTATATACCAGCTTAGTTGATCTAGAATTTGGATTGTCGACCGATGGGACCCTTGTATATGGCAGATATGTTGATATTAGAGTTCAGTTTAGTATCTCAATCCATTTTCTTGGCGTTGACGATCAAACCGATATTCTGGGAAACACCGTTCACCGTAGTCAACATCGCAAACCATCTATCTATATATCCATCTTCTTAATCTATTCATGTGATTTGTTTGATTCCGGATATTGATGTCCATAGTACGACTATCAAAGCAGAGCTCTATCACTTATATATGAATTTTAGTACGCTTGAGTGCAAACTCATCTACACCAATTGGATTCACATCAAGGTACTTCCTCTTGTAACTAGAGAGTAGTATGCCAACTAAGGAGATTGTTTAGTGTCATTCCTAGATTCTGCACGGGTAGCTAGGGTTTGGAGTAAAGATTTTGTGGGTACACCTCTTGTAAACCCTCCCGAAACTAAAACTCGGTTCAAAGGCTTATTGCATATGCTAAGTGCAACCGCGATACCTGAGATAATGAGTTAGGGTTTTATTTTCCAGATTAGATTTGCTCGAAGAGTAGCAAATAATAAGTTTGGGGTATTTGATAGACACATTTTTGTGTCTCGATTTGATCTTAATAATCTATTTTGTTAGTGCTCTTTTTTGTACTTATTATGGTGTTTTATGTCTTTGTAGGTATTTTTGGAGAAATAAACTCTTGCGGAAAATTGGCTCGAAAAGTGATATTTTGCACCCGGAGAAAATTATTATAGGCACCCCCATAAAAGTGTTAAAGGCACCGAGAAAATGTGTTAAAGGCATCAGAGAAAATTATAAATGTACCACCAAAAATTACTAAAGGTACACCTAAAATTATTAAAGGCATCCACTTTCTTCTCAAATTCAAAAGAATTTTTTAAGGGACAATTAGGAATTAAGGTTCGAATTTTGGGCAGGATTGGGAGAGATTTAATTGCGGATTTGGACTTTTTGGGCCTGTTAAGGCTAAACATGGATGATATAGGTTTTTTATTCAACCAAACAGGGCTGAAAAATTGAGACACATCAAAAAGAGGTTCCTTAAGGTTTTCCTATGAATGACATGTAAGTGGATAGAGTTTAACTCAATCAAGGGACGTGTTTCAACATGTATGGAGTATGACAGCTGAGGATTAACGCGTGCAGGAGATAAAAAAGAAAATTATTCCCGGAACTGGAAATAAAATATTGCGGATTTTGAGGAGTTATTGCAGAGATTTGGACTGTTGTTGGATATAGAATGGGTTGTTGGAGTCTATAGAAGGGACATAACGAGTTTTGGGAAGTTTGGAGAGCCACATAATAGAGAAAATCTAGTATCAAAGGAAGTTTTTCTGCTGTTGCAATAAGAAAAACACGAAGAACAAGACCTGCTAAAGGCAGTCGCAAAAAATTGTCGTTCTTCAACAGTACATGTAACGGTTCATTTGCAACAGTTATTTTGAATTTGGAACACTTACTTTGTAGCAAAGATTATGTAACGCCTATAAAGCGTTGCGAATTTCCGGTTTTAATTATTTTCTCTCATTTTGCATCATTTGTAAACACTTTGGAGCTATGAATACGAATTTTGAGCGTTTTTGAGTGTGTTTCCAACATGAGGAGATAAACCCCTTTGCTATGGCGACTGAGGAATCCGTTTTTCTAATAAATATGTGGTACATTTAATTTAATTTATGCAATTCTTTTAATGAAACCATTGAACAAAATTTGATTAAATGGTTTCATTAATTAGTTGTGTTTTCTCTTGATGATGCATAAGTCTAGGACTTTTGATGCTTCATACATGCGATTAACAATTAATATTTTGAAAATCTACTCTTTGGAAATAATTTAGAATCAAATCGGATGTTTGGATTGCATGATAAAAATTAATATTGAATCACATAAAAATTGGTAAATGGTGGAATCTTTAGCCTCAGCACTCTCAATTGTCTTGACATCATCTTTGATCAATTTATTTTATTTTATTTTAGCATTAGAAGTTAAAGCTAAAATCCAATTTTTCACAAGTCTTAACGAACTTTTGTTACCGATGTAAAAATCTGATCAGATTATCATTGTGAACGGTTCCAGAATTATTCAAACTGTAGTTTATATTCTTATGTGTAATCTCATGTGGAATTTTCACATGCTTACATAAATTCCTAACTAGGAATTTCATCTAAATTGAGAAAGTGTTTCCTTGAATCTCAAGCTACTTAGTTTTAATTCAAAGCTATATATATCCTTGAAAATATATAAATAGAGAGACTCTTGCAACTGTATTTCTCAATCCCCATAACTCTTGTATCCTAGTTTCAAAACTAGAGTTGTCCTCTATAACCTAGGGTTCTTCGCGAACCGTATTAGGTTATGGATTTGAAGCCTTCACTTAAGGATCCATGAATCCTGGTTAGAATATCTTTTTACCTGATAGTTCTTGTATCTGGATCTTGTTTTACTGGTTATTGAAGTTAACGAACTTTAGATGAGGAACAAGATAGATATAAATCACAAAGTTCTCTTCGTCTCAGACTTTGTGAGTCCTCAATATAAATATATAATCTCTTATTTGATCTGTTTGGATTGTTCTTGAGAGGTGGTTAGTGATCTAAGCTTCTCTTTGATAAAAGTGTAAGGATTCCAGATCTGTGAGATTTGATGGACTGTGTCTACTGCAAATAGATTTCCAAACCTATATTAAAACATATCAAAAGAGAAATCAAATAGGCTTATCTATTAGAGGAAGATAGGCATCAAAAGTCTTCAGTGAAGTTAAAAAAAGTCTTAGTCTGTAAAGGACGTCAACTAAGGGAATCAAGTGCATAACATAGTGTGAAGTTCAAGAGACGCAAGGAACATGACTGAAATTGAACTGCTTGGAGGGTTAATTAGTCTCAACTACATTCATATCCGAATTATAATAATAGGCTAGTATCTATAGCGGTTTAATACAGTGTGGTATTCAACGATGGACGAGGTCCCTGAGTTTTTCTGCCACTGCAGTTTTTCTCGTTAACAAAATTCTGGTGTCTTGTGTTTTTCCTTTTCCGCATTATATTATTTATCTTTAAAGATATTGATCTTGGATATTGATTTTTGAGGTTGTGCAAGAACTCTTCTGTACAATCGGGTACACAGACCTTTGGTCTATACATATTGATTTTGAAAGAGAAAAAGAAAAACTCTAAATACAATATGATTCAAGGGTCTTTACTTTTGACTTACTTATGATTGTATTAGGTTTTATCCATACAAGTTATAAAAAAAGTTGGTGGTGTACTTGGTACCCGCTTATTTTCATGGGGTATTGGTTTAATTTTTGTTCTCCATGTATGATGCATTTTGAACGGTAGTCCTTAAAGGATTCATATTTCATTCACACAAGAAATTTGGTCGGGGAACATATTCGAATTTGTAATCCTTTAAGTGTTTTTAGATATTTGGTACAAAACCAAAAGTCCCGGGTTAATTATTTGATGATATCAACTTTATAGGTCTCGAGGAGTCCTTAAAAACATAAAAATCCACCATTTAGCAAAGATAAATATTACTTTTTCTTAATCTGCAGTTTAATATTATGGTTGCATAAATCTTGTTTATATGAGATAGACTAGAATTTAGATTTTGATGTTTGTTTTTTGTAATACTCATATACAATTGAGTCGGCGTCCACAATTCATCAAAAGTTGTAGTCTTTTTCCTATGTTTCGGTTTTCTCCGATGAGATTTTTCCGACAAGGTTTTAACGAGGAAAAATCTTGCTTAAATTGTCATTCAAATGTGATATTGTGGTTTTTGTTTCCTTCATCAAGATTTTGTCATATTGGGTTCTACTGGGAAGGTTGTAGTGAGGCAATTTATTGAACATGGTGCTCATCTAGGGGAGTTGTATCAATTTTAGTTATTTGGTAGATTCCCACAATTAACTAGGTCACTTTGTTAGACCAAATCAACATAAAAATCCCCTAGGAATGATTTCATTCTGATCCACGCAAGGTATGACCACAAATACAATTTTATTCACTTAATTCTTGAACCTTTGTCAAAGAAACTGCATCAATTACTTCTACAAATCATCTCCTAGAATCTAGCAATCCATGACACAAGTTCTCAATGTGTTTAAAGAAGCACGAAGACCCGAGAAACACTATTATTTGACGACAATACCGCTTGTGCAACTTTATCAACTAGCAGATTTCTTCACGAAAATGTTGTTATTTCAAGCATACAAGAAACTTGTTTATCGAAATTCAAAAGACTCAGTTCAAATATTTGCAAGCCAAAATTTGATTAAAGTACTCATCAGGGGCGCGCGCCACTATCAAAGGTATCTTTACTGGACTTCTCACGTTGTACTCTTTTTCTTCCGTCAAGGTTTTTCCCAACTGGGTTTTCCTTGTCAAGGTTTTAACGAGGCAACATATGCTACTTACCAAGATGCTCTTGTGTCTAATATTAAGATTTCTTATACCCCTATATAAATAAAGACATACACCCTTGTATTACCACACAAAATAATAAAAATTCTCTACTCCTCTTCTCTTTCGTCGTGCCTATTCTTTTCTATTTTCCACTTTCATAACAATATATTCTTTTTTATTTTTAATTATCTTTTTAATTAATTTGATTGGATTTGTTTGGCACTACTTCAGCTTGGTGCCTTTGTTTATGGGCTGGCATAGTGAGTCTGTGTGTCATTCATCTGATAAGACCCATACTCTGGTGGAAGTGGCAGTGACACTATCAAAGACTTCATGCTTCTCCATGGATCCACCTGATTATCTACTCATTTTCTCTTTAGACGCTTGCACTTACAATAATAACTAAAATATGTTATCTTGTAACATGTAATTTCCCCAACTCCAGGTGGTTCGATGAGATTTGCGATTGGCCACCCTTAACTAAATTACAGATGTATCCAGAATATCCTAGCTATCTGAAAATAAAAATTCTTATTTACGATAGTAAAGGAATTTTTTTCTACTTTTTTATATACACCTAGAAACTACCAGGAGAGCAATGTAGTCAATTTCAGCCGAGATGACCGAAATATCGCCGATAATATCAGTTTCGGCAATCTCCTGAGACAAGACATGTTGTATCGCCGATACAATATTTGGAAGATAATCTCGGCCGAGATGGACCGAGACGAGTTAGCCGAGATGACCGATATCAGAGTGGAGGGACAAAATGAAAAGAAAAACTAAAAAAATAATAATTAATTTCCTAATTCAAGAGTTTTCACTTGTTGCTCATGTTTGATGAGTTTCATCTCAATTTCATGTCTCATTGTTTCATGTTCAACAATCGATGATATGATAGAAATTTGCTTAGGTTTGAGCTTTGCAATTATGAAAATTTACATCAAAATCAACAACTCTTTTCGGTTTGAGCTTTGCAATTCTTATTTTGTATGTGGGATTTATCTGTTTTATACAAATATCGGGGTTTTGGTGATATCCTGAGTTTGTTTGGTGGTATTTTAGAAAAGTGAGTACTAGTTTTTATCTTAATAGGTGTTGTATGTGATAAACGGTTGATAAAATACTTACATGTAGAAAATTTGGAACCGAGATTTCACCGATATTTCAACGATAATCTCTCTGATACAAAGTTGTACCAGTGTCTCGGTCAAATCGAAATTCGATATTTATTACATTTCTGGAGAGCACTTGACTTGACTAACCCAGCTAGATCCATCTTGAATTGCGTTTGAGCTCAACTCAAGAGATTGGTGAGACTTGAAAGGGGGGAGAGATTTGAGTTTGATCAATTGTTTCCTTGATAAGATGCTAAAACAAATTACTTAGGTAATTTTAGTTTTAGTATTGCTTATCTAAAATGGTATGTTAAACCTTCGTGCTTCATTCTAATAGGTTGTATGAGTTCTTACGAAGGTATAAGATCCTTTCGGATTGCTATTATACATTTTTTTCTTGTCTTTGTATATCAATCAAATTTATACCCATCAACTTTATATTTCAAGTCTTTTTGTCTTCAAGTTTGGAATCATACGGTTCAGTTTGTCACTAATCTCATACTAAATCATACTTCCTCCGTTCCTAATTAATAGACTGGTTTTGTTTTTAGAGAAAATTAAGGAAATTAAGAGAACTAATCATTGAAAGTGGTCCTCATGACACTTGTCAATAAAAGAAGTGAAGTGAAATGGTCCCCATGACACTTGTTAGCAAAAGAAGTAAAGTGAAATGGTCCACATGACACTTGTCATCAAAAGAATTTAAGAGAAAAGTGGTCTCAGCAAACTAAAGTAACATTTGACTTTCCCAATTAGGAAAACCGGCCCTATTTTTTGAAACATCTATTTATAGAAACCACTGTTATTTAGGAACGGAGGGAGTACTTTAATTGTAAATCTTATTTGCGTGCACTCATAATTTTGGTCAGTTTTGTCTCACGGAAGAAACATCGACGCAACTCCCCAGTAATAATAAAGTTAATGTACCTATATACTTCTTTACTTTTTTTTTTGAAGCATAATATTTATTAATCTACTAAGAAACTATTACATTGAGGTATATGACACCCAAATAGTTATCAAAAACACTTGAATTAGTAAGCCATGAATCTTCAGTAACATGATAGAATAGTGTGATAGCATCAGTCTCCGGATCGCATTGCATAGGTGGTAGCTGTTGAAATCGGTGAGATGGATTAGGTTGTCGAGGCTTCGTAGGCCGTCAAATGCTTTCCACAAGAAAAGCAGTAATTTTGATGAACACCACGGTGCCCATAAGAATTTGGATGTCCGAGGTGGGTTCCGTTACAATTGGTCCGTTGTGCTAATCAGTACTTTACTTAGTGAATTTGAGTCTAGATGTTGAGATGTGCCGCTTGAACGTTACATGTGTATCTCCTTTTGTCCCGATTGATCCATATTGACTTCTTTCTTTTCTTTCACTTGATTCTTTGGGTGAATGAGTACCCAAATGATCCCAACAATACCAAGAATCTTCCGTAATATCTTTGGATAACTTGCACGCTTCGTGAGAATGAGTGCGGCCCAAAGGCCAAAGTAGCCATGGTATACTGGGATTTATAATTGATGAAAGCTAAAGGTAGTGATGCAATCAAAGCAACCGTTAGATTAAGGGAAAACTAGTAACTATTACAAACTTACTCCTTAAAAAACAAAAGCTATAAGAAGTCCCGATTTTAAAAAGGAAACAAGTTACAAAGTAAGGCAATGCCTGCCAAATAAACCTAGGTGAATTCCATACTGCCTCCATAGTATTTATTTTAGCGTTATGAAAAGAGATACTTTCAAACTTTTCCTGATTTTAAAAAAACAAGTTACAAAGTAAATGGAGTATTACACTTAAGACCTAAATAATCGCTACGAAACAAAACCTACAGCGGGAAATAGGAAGTAAGTAAAGCAAGAAATAGTCAAAGAAGAGGTTGGTATTCCACCGGCCAATAGCGTAACTAATTACTCCCTCCGTTCCTAAATAATATGCTGGTTTCTATAAATAGATGTTTCAAAAAAATAGATTGGTTTCCTAATTGGGAAAGTCAAATGTTACTTTAGTTTTCTGGGACCACTTTTCTCTTAACTTCTTTTGATGACAAGTGTCATGTGAACCATTTCACTTTACTTCTTTCTGACAAATGTCATTAGGACCATTTCACTTCACTTTTATCGACAAGTGTCATGAGGACCACTTGTTGGATATTTTCAATATCTTAGAAAATAAAATGGTTTTCTGTTTTGGTTTGCCGCTATGACGGGGAAGTGTTCTGTGTTGGATAAACACAATGGATGTTAGTTGGAGATGAAGAGACACCTTTAATAGGTGTGATGGTTCATAAAAGACAACCATTCCCAATAGACACCTTATGTATCTTTTAGAAGTGAAGAGGCATCTCCAATAGGCATCCTATAAGTAGTGAAGGTATTCTCCCATTTTTTTACAATAAATTCAACCTGTTTTCTCTCTTTCTAAAGCATCATCGAATTACTTTCTAGTGTGTTCTTGATTGGGTCAAGGGGTACAAACTTTGAATCCAATTTTTCATTGTTTCGGGCTTTCATTGTATCCTGAAGGCATTATTTCGCATACCTGTTGTAATTGCCAATTGATATTTGGAGGGTAGAAATAATCGTCTAAAAGAAATCTATTCGAGCCTTGAAAGTCAAGAGTACAACAATTTCTTTGTGTTTATTTCATCCTCTGCTTTTACCCAAATTTTCCAACACCACTTTCAATGATTAGTTCTCTTAATTTTCTTAATTTTCTCTAAAAACAAAACCAGCCTATCAATTAGGAACGGAGGGAGTAGAATTTTGCTGCTTCCTGGTTGAATAATTTGGATTCCTTTGTCTCGGCGGGACAAAAATATTGCTGCTTGCTGCGAAACTATCCCCATGTCAACAACTTGGTGCAGATTTAGGAATGTGGAAATTATATAAATAGCCCTACTTTGGGTGGACCTTCGTAATTACCCTTTCCAACAATAAATATACCCCTAACTTTTTAAAAGGAAACTCATTTAATAATACAATACCGATTTCACCCTTCATTTTTTTCACCGAATGAAAACCAGTCGTTTCATCCTTATTTTTCAGAATCAGATCTAACTTCTCTCTCTCCTTCTCTTCCAGCAACCACTCACCACCACCGTTTCTACTTTCTACTCCTCTTTCAGCCACCACCACCACCTTTACCTCTATCATTACCACCGCTACTATCTCCGCCGCCAAATTTAGATCAATTGAAATTATAATTTGAAGAATTCATCTTCAAAACAAATTTTACTGGTAAATGAATCGGAAGTATCAATTGAACGATTTCAGATTTGAACTTTTGATACCAATTTCCATGTTTAATTGATTGATTATGGTGGTTAGGTTGGCATAGTAAAATTGGAGATAGAGATAGTGGCGGTTCTGATTGTTTGTGGTAGTTCTGATTGTTTGTGGTGGTGGGTGTTTAGGGTATTTGGAATAATGAGATTTGGAAGAAGAATGGAATTAGGACCTCCTGAGCAACCAATTCAAGTGGAGACGTTGAAGGAAGAAGAAGAAAGATGTTGATGAGGCGGAAGAAAAGAGATAAATGCACTGGTATCAACCGTTTTTTGGGTAGTAGTTGTGTTTCTTCAAAATCTAAAATTGATACAAAGTGAGCTAGTATTCCTTGTGGTAAGTAATTTTTGATTTGCTCTACTATTCCATCACTCAAAATTTGAATGCGAATTTCTTATTCTATCTTATTTTGTTATATGTGGATGGATGGATGTCAACTGTGTTGTTTTTTTCTCTATGATGGAATTAATATAATGAATTGGCTATATCGAAAGTACTTAATCTAGATCCATAATTTGCTCAAGTGTTGTTAACATCTCGGATTTTTATAATGAATTTGGAGGTTTTGGATATGGATCTATGAAAAATGCAGGTGCTTTGCTTTATGGATTGTATTTTATGTTTCTGAAATCATTTTATCTGATTCCATAAAGAAATGATGTGTTTCACTTTTATCTGTATCAACGAGGGTAAGTATGTTTGGAGATGTAGCTAGCTACTATATTTATTATTATGTTGTTTGTGGTTGGAATGATTAATTAAAGTTGTTCATGAAGATAATGGTGATTAAGTTTGTTTGTGGTGTTGGAAATGTTGTACGCCGCTGGCGGTGGTGGGTGGTGAGGTTGGACCGACAAGTTGTTGAATACTACTCCATCAACTATTTAGGAGTCAACAACGAATGTTTGTGTATCAACAATGGAAAAATGGAATCAACAACCAATATTTGTGTGTCAACAATAGATATTGATCTTAGTGTAAGGAGTCAACAACAAATATTTGTGTATCAACAATAGAAATGACCTTAGTTTAGGGAGTCAACAACCAATGTTTGTGTATCAACAATAGAAAAATGGAATCAACAACCAATATTTGTGTATCAACAATAGAAATAGATCTTAGTGTAAGGAATCAACAACAAATATTTGTGTATCAACAGTAGAAAAATGGAATCAACAACCAATATTTGTGTATCAACAATAGAAATAGATCTTAGTGTAAGGAATCAACAACAAATATTTGTGTATCAACAATAGAAATTGACCTTAGTTTAGGGAGTCAACAACCAATGTTTGTGTATCTACAGTAGACAAATGGAATCAACAACCAAATTTGACAAATATTTTTGAACTTTTGATTTTTTGGATCCACTTCAGTTGTTGACACCTAATAGCGGCGATGGCGTCGGCGGCGGCGGCGACGGTATTTAGTAAGTGGTGGTGGTGGTGGAGTGGAGGTGGCGGTGGTGGAATGTTATTGGTGGTTGTATTTAGTAAGTGGTGGTGGTGGTGGTGGTGGTGGAGTGGTGGTGGTGGCGGATTGGTGGTGGTGGTGGAGTGGTGGTGGCGGTGGTGCTGTTGGTGGTGGTGAAATGAAATAATAGAAAAATCTATTTTTTAATGGATAATATTTTTAAATGGAAAATAATATTGTAAGTGAGGGTATTAAGGTAATCTATTTTTTAATGGATAAGGTATTTAAATGATAAGTGTATTTATATTGTTGTATAAGGGTATATTTATTAGGTGTCAAAACTAAGGGTATTTAATAAATTTACCCGAAAGTAATTGATTAGCTCGACGAGAGCAAGGATTGGGAATAATTATGTAGATGTTTCTCCTTGGTGTGTCGGTGAAACACAAATGAGACAAACCAAAAGCCCTGGCGTACCAATTTTCTAGTCTTGGTCGCAGAGTAATTATACTTCTTTACTAAGTTCTACTTCTACTTATACTCTTCACCAGAGTGTCCTTCACGCGTATACCTTCTAGGTTTGGCTGTGGTGGGTTTGACGTGGTCCACACTATTTTTTTTTGATGGAAACAGGGGCTTCGAAAAACCCCTAAATTTTATTTATTGGAATACCTCACTCAAATTGAGGTTTGAAGGATTATATTGATCAATTACATCAATAAACATGACAATACAGATGTTACAAGATTTACAATCGAAACTTAAAGAAACGAGATATGAAAATCCTATTAAACTTCATGACCCTTTGAAGGATTGGAAACTTATAATGGTTTTAAACCATTTTGTTTCTTGATCATCAAAGATATCAGATGCTTCCATAAAAGGGAAGTAATATGCCCAAATTATCTTCTTTAAAAACGAACTCCATATCTGACAAAGTAGATCGTTTCCATCCAGAACAATGCCAATCCAAATCCACAAAAAGAACCTAATTAGAAAATATGAAAACAATTCCTGATAGTTTTGTGAAACCATCAGACTGATTAGAAAACCATAAAAATTGTTCAGATTTTTTTTTTTTTATTATTGGAAAATAAATTTATACAAAGAAATAGACTCGATCCGTCCAGTAGATCTGAAAAATCAAACCAAAACCGGAAGGATCAAGTATTTAAGTTTTTGAAGAAAGTAGTTTTTCTTTAGGTCCACACTATTACCCTCCAAGAAGGTGATCTCAAAACTGAAAAAACCAATACACTTTTCTCTAACATGTGCCTGTCGAGAACAAATCCAACCAAACGGGGTCATTACAAAAAAGACAAACATACTTCTTCACTATTTAATTCGCACATCAAATAGTACTTGCTACTTGAATAAAATACCATGATCCAAAGGCTGATAGATGAGATGAGATGAAAAGATAAGTTCGACCCCACAAGTTATTCTGGCGGGTGTTACTAATCTTGGCGCGCCTATTAGGACACAGAACCTTGTGGCGCGTTTTTTAAATAAAAAATATTAAAATAAGGTCCCACATTTGTAGGCTAAAAATCCGGCTGAGTTCGGCTGTAGGTTGTTTACACGTCATCACTTGAAAAAGGAGAGAGAGAAGAAAACAGAAGAAGGAACCAAACTCCCCCATTTCTCTCTCACCCTCCCTACCCCTCTCTAATGGAAAATTTGCAGAGGGTCCATTGATCCGCTAACATCGATCTTAACCGGAGATATTATCATTATTACTTTCTGATCATCTTAATTTAACGTGTAAGAATTCTCTATTCACTACGTATTATTTCTAACAGATTTCTCTGAATTTTTTTTTTTTTTTTTTTTTACATTTTCATTTTGTATGAAATGGTGGATTATGAATGAATCATGTTGATTTTGGGAAACAAATTGTGTACATTGGCTTTGGTTAAAATTTTCTTACCAGTTATTTTAATTTTTTTTTGTGTTTTTTCTTAAATGGATTTTGTATATTTGTGTGTTTGATGATCCTGATGAAATCATTTATGTAACATTCTTGTTTGTGCGATTTATTTTCGTGTTTATTGTTCCATCTTGTTGTATCTGTCGTTTGGAAGATCTTACAATTTCTGATTCAGTTACATCTAGAAAATGTCTTGTTGTAGTTATGAATATTTGTTTTGTCCCTTAATTTTGTATGATGTTTTAATAAAATGTAGATAAATTTGAGGTCAATGTGTGCGTATACAAGAGGTTTGAATGAGGAACTTTGTTCGTTGTATGCAGATTGTTCAGGAATTTGCGTTGATTGAATTTTTATGGTCCATGGTCGAGGACTAGAGGAATTGAGATGTTTCCCAGGTGGTAGAGTAGTTTTTTTTTTTTTTTTGGAATTGAAGGGGTTGTAAAAAGATAAGAATGTCCACCAGGAATGACCACCACCAGATGGTCCCGTTGGGGGTTTTGCTCAAGCGTGAGTTAGACAATGAGAAGATTGAGAATCCAGATATCATACATGGGGAGTTTAACCAAAGCAAGAAAGGGGAGGATTTCACATTTTCAAAACGGAATGCGAAAGGATCCCTGGAGATGGGTGTACGATGTTTTCAGTATTTGCAGTGAGTGAAACCTTTCTTGTTCGTCTCATGTTTTGGTTCCACATGATTTTGCTGACTTCTCTTATTGAGTCGAGAGGAAAGTGTGCGTTACTGAATCCCATTCTCTAGAGTTATAATCCAACTTCTCGTTATGCATACAATTATTCATTTGAGAAGCACAAATGCTTCATTAAGGCCAACATGGCATATCATTAGGGTCCTTAGTTTGAAATTCAAGTGTTTTCTTTCTTCAAATTGACGCGTCTACTTGCCTGGTCATCCTTACTTATTATGATGAACGGAATTGAGATGAACATTGAAAACTGCTTTGTTAACAACAGATTTTTACTATCCTCCACCCGCATTGTATATTAGAAGTTTAAAGAGTCTTCGGCTTTGAATAAAATCGTTAACTCTATTTTGTTTGCAGAACTGTGGCGTTGGTCGTATTTTGTAGTTTAAAGATGCATTTCTTATTAATTTGTCTCTGTTGGTTGGTGAAGATGAGTTATACATTCATCTCGTTTCATGCAGCTCTTTGATGGACATAATGGATCTGGAGCCGCGATATACTCTAAGGAGAATCTTCTGAACAATATCGTGGGTGCTATTCCTTCAGATCTTAGCAGAGAAGAGTGGGTCGCAGCATTGCCAAGGGCTATGGTTGCAGGGTTTGTAAAAACTGATAAAGACTTTCAAGAGAGAGGTAAGAGGGGAGAGCATTATGAGTGACATGCTGGTATTGTGGTGCTGCTTGTTGATTTTTGCACCGTATTAGGAACACAATTCTAGAATGGATTAATACTTATGATATACTACTGACCACCTCGTTATTTTTTCAGCAAAAACGTCAGGAACAACTTGCACTTTTGTGATAATAGATGGATGGATCGTAACTGTAGCATCGGTGGGTGATTCCTGTTGTGTATTTGAATCGGCTGAAGGTGACGTATATAATTTGTCAGCTGACCATCGGCTTGAAACCAATGAAGAGGAGTAAGTTCTTTCATACTTATGCCGTTTACTTGGGAAAAGCATGTTTTTATTCATCAAGGTCTGACTCCTTATACTTCAACAGAAGGGAACGCATAACGGCTAGTGGAGGTGAGGTTGGTCGTCTTAATGCTGGTGGTGGTGCAGAGGTATGTTTCCCTTTACACACCTAAAGCAGATCTAGTTATTTTTATGTAATTGATTAAAGATTCCCCCCCTCCTCCAAATTAACTGATCACGAGGAGGATTATCTGACCTCGAGCTGTAAATATTTTAGAGTTTTCATCTCCAAAATGTAAACACTCATTTTCTATGTGCAAAATAAAGAGTCCCGGTAAGCAGTATGTTGGTGTAGAACCTAGCTGAAAAAGCTCAAGTGTTCTGGAAATAGGAAGCAGGAATTCCTTTTAAAGCATTTCTTAACATTTTGTTGATCTGATGTTTTTTTAATGGATTGATGTACTTGAGTAAGAGAGATGTTGATATGCGTGTTTAACTTGACTTTTCAGATTGGGCCTCTAAGATGCTGGCCTGGTGGATTGTGCCTTTCAAGATCAATTGGAGATATGGACGTAGGGAATTCATTGTTCCTGTCCCCCATGTGAAACAAATTAAGGTTTTCTTTCTTCCCTGGTTATATACACAATTAGCATGAATAGCAAGAACGGTTTCAACCCCTTTAATTCGTTAGAGATGAGAAACACGCACCTACATGTTACACTATCTCATTTGGGGCAATAACGGGTTATAATATACAGTGGCTATCAGCAAATTCGTCAGTTTATATCATTTTAATGTGTAAGGTTTCTTGATATTATTTGACTTAGTGTTATCACTCGTGCAGCTGTCTAGCGCTGGAGGTAGGCTGGTAATCTCAAGTGACGGTGTTTGGGATGCTTTGTCCACTGAAGTGGTTCTGAACTGTTGTCGTGGGATGACACCAGAGGCTGCAGCTGCTCAAATTGTTAAAGTAACGTTGCAATCCATATGAGCTTTTATCTTGTTTTCTGCTCCTATGTATTTATCAGATCCTTCCTACACTTTGCAGGAGGCTGTAGGGTTAAAGGGGCTCAGAGATGATACAACGTGCATTGTGGTCGACCTATTACCACCAGAGAAGTCAACTCCTCCACAGCCACAACAAAAAAAGCAAGCGAAAGGAGTTTTTAAGTCCATGTTTCGCAAAAAGGCGTGCGACTCATCTTCTTATTTGGATAAAGATTATGCCGAGCCAGATGTTGTCGAGGAATTATTTGAGGAAGGGTCTGCGTATCTCTCGGAAAGGTCACCTATTTTCTCTTAAGAACACCCTTTGTTCTACTTGCTTCATCTTAGCATGATAATTCCACAATTCTAAGGTCATATGGTAGGTAGATCAGTCTTTCTGACTCATTTTATTTTGTGGCTTGCAGATTAGAGACTGAATATCCCCTCTGCAACTTGTTCAAATTGTTTCGATTTGCGCAATTTGTCAGGTTGAGTTGAATCCTGGAGAGGGAATCTCTATACATTCTGGTTCAGAAAATCCAGGAACTTCTCGTCCGTGGGATGGCCCATTCCTTTGCTCTGCCTGCCAAATAAAGAAAGAAGCAATGGAGGGAAAGAGAGCATCAGGAAGTATGGCAGAGTAACTTCTTTTTGTTTTGATTATTACAAACTTCGACCGAGTAACCTAATATTGGTTTATTATTTGTTCATTTCAGACCGACGTAGAGATGATTCAGATAGTGACTAGTCGATCCTTTTTTCTTAGCAGTCAGCAACATTGTACTGTTTCTGCACTTGGCACTGACGATTATTTTATAACTGGGAGAATCAGATATCAGGATAATTTCAGAATATTAATTCTATTGTTTGGAAGAGCTTGGATATGAACATTTGATTGGTTCAAGATTTAGATCTTCTAGTTCAGTCACCATGAAGTCAAGATACCATCACCTTGTGCTTCTGGAGTGTGATGAATACTAGCTTGCTTCTTCCGTAATCAGGATATTTTTCCAAAGGTATTGGTGAATTCAACAGTGCCTTCACGTCGAACTACCCCAGATAACTAACTTTTTTTTCTTATTTCCTTCCCTTTTTCTTTTTCCTTCTGGTTCACGTACATTGTATACGAGTTTCATTTTATAGAGAGCTATAAGAGTAAATGAAAGCTGACTCACTGTAATATTGTCGCAGAGTTCAATTTTATACAAGTTTTTAGTCTAACTCGGCCTTGTGAACATATATTCTGCATCATCTCGAGACATCAAGACGTACTGATTGGAGTTGTTAACATGTGTTGTTTCTTGTGTTTCAAAAACGTTCAGGGTACCATATGCAAAGAAATGCCTGTCATATTTTTTCGTTTCTTGGACTGCGAGACTGAGACTTGTCTGGGCTATCAGTGTCGCTGATATATGGTAGAGAAATGTAAATGTTTTCTAACTTGCATGCAATAGCTGAATTCCAGAACCATTGAAAACTCAACTTAGAAACAGGAATGGTGGAGATTCCCGACCTAAAAATAAACCAAACTTCCAACACGAAGAAATCAAGAGTCAAACAAGTTAAACAACCAACCAGAGTTACTTGCGAACTACAAGAAGCAAACCTAATTGACAAATTTGTCAAGGGTTAAAGTTGGTTTTTGTGTTCCAGACTTTTCTCATATCCTTTAAGCCAAATTCTTCAAAAATAAACAACTCATCAACCATTTAGAACCACTCATAGGTGCCATTGTCCTCTTTGGAGAAGTGAAAGTAATTCTTCTGCATCCCAATGTGCCACTTGTCCGGTTTCGTTTTCCAGCTAAATTATATGAATCATGTGGTCCATTCTGGGTGAACCCAGACACATAACCTGAAACCCATTGGTGATTCTAAAGAAAAAAATTAGAAATTTAGATTGAAAGCAAATCATAGATTTTAGTATTAGTGGATCTCAAAAATCTAATTTCAAAAGTTGCTTAATAAAAACTCGTTAATTCCTTTGATGCATTATGTGGTCCTCTAATCATACCCTAAGTCTCAAAGCCACATTACACCCTTTTTTAGCCTTTTCCCTTTATAGAACCTAATATAAAATTAATCTCCTTTTTTTCTTTTCTTTTTACTGTATCACAACTGCTCCAGTTATAACTTTCAACTGCTTACAGTGATAGGAGAAGTGAAATAAGTTGCTTGGCAATTTGCATTCACCAGACTATCCACGGTGAAAACTGCATATGCCCCTTACTGGCTGCCCCTCCTGCTGTGCACTTGTTTTATGCGAAACCTTTTATTTTTATTCCGATGCCAGTGAAATTTAAACCGAAGTCTACAACAGCCACTTGGTGCCTAAATTTACCCGCCCTAACCCCAAAAACAAATGTAAAAAATACTCCGTATGTCAATGTCTCTCTCTTTCTTTCTAAAAGCCAGACCATCCACAACCACTTTATTCTAGTTTGCTTATTTCTTATCTATCCTACAACTAAACCAAAGAACAGATAAACAAGAAGAGAATTCCAACGTTTCACACAAAAATATGGATACTCAACAAGGAAAAATGAAAGAAGAATCAACAAAGCTTACAGAACCAAATTCCACAACAACAACTACTACTACTACATCATCTCCATCTTCATCTCCTACTCATGAATTCTCATTTACAATATCTGTTCAACCCACCAATAAGTTATCATCATCATCTTCTTCATACGCAATTGATCTTTCTCCAGCTGATGAGATTTTTTTTCATGGACATCTTCTACCTCTTCATTTCCTTTCTCACTTCCCCATGTCTCCTCGCCGTTCCACGGCCAATTCAGTTGACTGTTCTACTACTACTACTACTCAACCCATTAAAGATGATTTAGAAGACAAGAAAACCATAAACAGCAAACAATTTAATCGTAGCAATAGTTTCAGAACAAAGAGAAGAATCAAGGTTAAGTCGTTTTCCTTATTCAGGCCTATGAAATGGCGAAAGCCATGTGAAGCCGATGAAGGAGACGAAGGTGGAGAAGAGAATGAGGAAACTGCAATGAAAAAGAAGGTGCGGTTTGATGCTGGTATAATATTAAAAAGTTACCTGAGAATGGTTAGGCCTCTATTGTTTTTTAGAGGACTGAGTAGCAAGAATTGCAAACTGCAAACAAGACCGCATTCGTTTTCATCGAGTTATCCGAATCCAAAAGCGAGGAAAGAAGACAGAGATGGAAGGAATTCAGCACCTGCATCCTTTCAAACATCAAATACTAGTACCACTGGTCCTTTGCAAGCAAGAGATAGGTTTCCAGCCTCAGTGAAAGATGGTAGCATGGATGAGTTACAAAGTGCAATTGAAGCGGCAATTGCTCATTGCAAGAATTCTAGCACAACACAAGAAGGGAAATTCAAATTCCAGTCTTGAAATTTACCACTTCATATTTTCTTACTTTTTTTTTTTTTTTTAAATCTTGGTTTATATTTCATGGTGATCAAATGGATCCTAAATATGGATTTGGGTTTACAGAGTTCTGATGATATCTAGTTAATTTTAAGAAATAGCCAATTATGTGTCTTCATTTTTCTATTTTGCATGAAACAAAGAGGTGATTTTTGGTTCTTGGTTTGTTTGTTAAATTTTCCTAAAATACAAAATACAATGGCGAAAGTTTAACTAATCTGGTCGTGCTCATAAAAGTTTTTATTCGCACACATGATGGAGCTGCCGGAAATGCAATTATGGAAGGTGTCTCATTCGTCTGTGTCAGTGTCGCCAACTCAGGGATTGCAGTATGCCAATAACCAGCTTAGTCAAGTCCCCAGGCCCAACATCGCGCCTTGGACTTCAAATGTTGCCGATGGCTTCCGGAGAAATGAGAATTCACTTGATCGAATATTTCAAAACATGATTCTATTTGCTATGGTTGATTTTTTTTGGCAAGCAACATTTTTTCTTTTTGGCAGTTAATTGTATTATCGACAGTTTCAACCTCGGTTCATAGACATTACCACCGGATGACCTTACCAGACTATTATAGTGGCATCTGAATGTTAGATAGTGAAATATGCTTTGATATAAATCATAACTTTGGATAACAACTGAAAGGCACGGAGGGCGACTCACACCTTTGTCCATTACATTATGAAGGATTAACGCAAACTACAGATTTAGACATCCTATCAACTGCATCGAACAGCGGTAATTACCGGCCTTTCGGCCATAGTGCGGCTAAGAGGGTGGGGGAATATTAAGAAAGACAATGGTGCTTGTAGGGGTCGGTGACAGGGTTGTTAAAACTTAAAAGGCTGTAAGAAGATTATTGGGATTGTATAAATTCTTGGTGGGTTTAATTATTTCACAATGTTATAGAATTCAAAAGTGTTCTTCATGAAAGGTACCCGCTGCTCTTTTTTTTTGATTGAGCACTAAAAGAGTTAGAACATGACAGTGATGATTTATTTTAATGATTCCGTCAATTAACAGTGAGTAGTAGCTTCAGATATTCATTAACTTTCTCTCTTTTACTTTGAAGTGCATGTCTATCATTGTTTTATTGTTTATCCTATTAAATCAAAACTCATCTCTTCATGCAACAAAGGTGCTTTCATCCTTTTCGAACACTTAACAAAACTTTAAAGAGAAAGGCTGACGGTGTGTTTTTTTTAGGATTTACACTAGGAAACCTCCAAGTGACCTTGTGAGGAGTCGAAGAGGTGATCTATCAGATAGCAAATTTGGTGCAGGCCGGACTAATTTTTTTTTTTATTTGGTAATGCTACATTCTTGATACCATGAATGAGAGAGAGTAAACATGGTGCCGGCCGGGGCCTGATTGCATTATTATTGGTGATTGTCAATCAGTTTAAATCTTTATAAAAATTAACAAACATTATAAAAGCAAATGAAAGTATGTTAAAGCAAATCGAAGTAAACATGACAAAACAAAGCCAAAGTTGCAATCAGAGTCATCACACAACTAAGTGAAACTTGGGTTGTTTTGTAAGGTGTTGAGAATTAAGCCATTTTTTAAAGCTAACAAGAAGAAGAAAAAGAAGAAAAAAATGGGAAAAGGAAACAGTTTTGGACTCATTTGATTTTGTTTTGTAGGTTCGCATTAAAAAAAATCTAATTCCCCTTGTAGGAGTAAGTTTACGTGGTCGGCAATAGATACAAGCAACAACCCATTTGTATTTATCAAAATCCACTCTTGCTGTTGTTGGTTATCCTATTCTGAAATCCAATTCCTCTACTTTTATTGATATCTAATCAGTTTCCTTACATGGCTAAGCAAAACAAAACAAAATCTACTAATAAACGGATAATGAAAGCGAAACTTCCCCAACTTCACTGATTGAATTATACGATGCTTTTTTTTTTCTTTTGGAAAAGAGGCCAGCCTCAATATATAAAAGAAAAAAAGCCAATTTAGAAAATCGGAAGGGTACCTTACAGAAGTTTTGCAAGACTATAAAACAGTCATACAAGTTGTAGTATCTCCACCAATTCTTGCCAATCCAATCTGTCCCTTCAGATCTAAAACAGTTTCAGAAGACCTTCTTTATCGTAAAGGAGAGGACCAAACATCGAGGGCCAAACTGATTTTCAAAAAAAAAAACAATATGTGTCAAAGCACAAGGCAATGACTGGATCAAATCCAGCCCAATGTTCATCAGAACATGTAAACAACATGAACTGGAGTTTTTTAGTTTTAGATTGCCTAATGCAATCAAGGTAATAGTGACCCAACTAATAGTAACAATATCCAAGAAGTAACCAAAGTGTCTCAAACAAAGCTGACCCGCCTAATAATCAAGGTAACAATGAATTATATAATGCTAGGAAGCACAGAAGTTCCAGTATGGTGAGATGTTCGAATCTTGCCGTTAAACACATGTTTCCTACTCGGACGCTACTCAGTGGGTGTTTTTTTTTTCTCCCGAAAATGAGAAATGATACCTTAGAGCGTCCATTTTCATGGAGCGGACTAAAATCTAAATACCAGACTAAAAGTTGTTTTTTCTTTTTTTTCTTTTTAGATATCTAGTACAAAAGTAACAGACTATCATATACTCGAGGCAAATATAAATAGCGTGCCCGAAAATATGCGCTAATTTAAGAGGTGTGTGATGGTTGGGCGCTCGTATAACTTATGTCTAGATGTGGCACACGTATAAATAATGCTCGGTATTGGGCGGGCATATAAGGCACGCCTACTACGGATGTTGATTGTATGACCGTCCAGCAGGACATGCGGCATTCAAATCCACTATTTGAGCCTCCGGTCGTACGTCCATTAGTATGCCTCAATCAGCGCACTTAATATCTCATGTGCTGGAGACAAGCACATGTATAATGTTCGTTTCCATGGGCGGACTTATAACATGCGCCAACGTCGACGTTTACATACATGTGCCTGATATCCGGACGCCACTTCTAAACACACTTACTTATAATCGCTACAAATACTGACGCCTACCTTCACACGCTCAATATTCTCAGTATATTCATGCATTACTTTATATGGTTATAGTGTGGTTTGGCGACTATATTTGATCCCAAATCCTAGAAATCCCATACTATATATGGTTTGGTCCCGCCGCTTACTTTCCAAACCAAATTTGATTATAGTATGGAAGTTTACTCATGGTTGTGGACGCTTTTAGGTTGTTGATTGATGGAGGCGATTCTCAAAACGCTGAGAATCATTTGAGGTTACAAGGTTGATACAAATTTTAATACAAAGATTGTTCATAATAGCTATTAGACTACCTCATTTTCATATGTTATCTGTAGAATTTCGGTTACAAAAACAGGAGATATTAACTGCCTTTTTGATATTATAGAACACAAAAACCATAACTTTAAAATTAATAGCACGACTTAGTTGGTTTTCAAAATCAGAACTAATGTTATATCCATGTTCACCAGATTTACCATATCTTCTCATTAACAACTTTAAAATTTGTATAAAGTCGCTCTAGAAGACAATATTATATCCACTCCACTAAGTTGCGCATTGGAAGACTGATTCTGCTCTCCTATCGAATACTCCCTCCGTTCTTAAATAATAAGCTGGTTTCATGTGTAATTTGTACATGAAACCAGCCTATTATCTAAGAACGGAGGGAGTAGTTAGCATGGGTTCCCCTTGCTTCAGTTGTTGTACCTTTATAATTTATAATCAAGTAGAGTAAGTCCAATTCCAGAAGTAATTGTATGATCTTGCATTACTTGAGAAATAAGCTCATAAAATTTATTTCCTTCATTGGTCGCTATCTAAGATTTGTAGAGTTTCGTCCTACATTGGTGTTATAATAGAATGTTTGCATGATATTGTAGGTTATTGAAAAAGCGGGGGTCTAACAACCACACCCAATATTTCGTTTAGGCAATCTGTATGGACTAACTCCAATATACTTTCAAGAGAATCAACTAGACAGTCAGACTCAATCAAGGAAAAGTATATCCAAGATTTATATCTCTGTTTCTCAATGTAATCGGCAAATCAACGATAGAACCGTGAGCCTGATTATTATGAGAAACAACTTAAACGGTACCAAAGACCAATGTTCAAGTGTCAATCAATTTATATCAACAACCAAAGGTTGGATTATCTAATTGATTGAACTACGCACAACCTGTGATATTTCAATTATATGAAAAATATAATGCGGAAAAGAAATAACACAGTGTTGATGGTGGATTTTAGTTCAAGGCTAAAATTGTAAAACCAAAAATAATGTGCTGACATCCTGCAAAGGGTAAAGCCGTTTCATAAGCAATGAGTGCAGAAAACCTCTTCGCTTTATTTATTCGAAGCAATTCAATAAATATACAAAATTCACTTAGAATGGTGCATGTGGCAACAATCCCAAATATTCTGTGAATTTTTAGCATTATTAATTAATGCATGATTGGCCTAGTATTTCCAGTGTTGTTCACAGCAGAACTCTCATTATTGGCGTGGCATGACGACTGAGTGTTTACTCTCAGTAGAGTAACATGAATCTCCAAGTGTCAATATTGAGATATGCACGAAATACCCGTACAGGCTACACCATTTTCTAACAAAGAGAATCTCGTATCGCGCTTTGGTTAGCCGATCCAAGATATATAATTTCCTAAGGGAAATGGACTATCCGTGTCGGTCTCGAAACGATCACGGCCACGCAAGTTGACCGCATGATTTAACCAAACCTAGACGAACCTTAGCAGAGCAGCAATCACCGTGATGACCACCCGCGGGCCCGCCTAATGCCCTAGCCGGTAGAACACCACACTACACTCCCAACGCCCGTCGAAAGCCAGCCCTAAAATAGGATGGCCGTGTTGTTTTTTGGAAAGGCTCGAACCAGCGAGACCGATCAGGTCGTCTTTAAACCATCACAACCGTCCAACTTCGCCACTGGTTGGGCCAGTTAGATCATCCGCGAATGATCGGGAAGCGCTAATGCACACATTGGCGGGCCCACTCTATCCCTACCCGATCGGCTTTTCACGGCAAAGCCATGGATCAATGAACGTTTGCTCGAAACATGGCTGGCGTGATGCTTTTAAAGGTCGCGGAAATTCCACTAGTGTCTTAGAACGATCACAACCATCCAACTTAACCAAAGATATTTGGATGGCTTAGATCGCACCTAGGACCGTTAGGGAGGTGCACACATGTTCACCGTCAGCCCAACGTGGGCCCCGCACAATCGGTCTCTCCAATGGTGAAGCATGACTTGCCAAACCGTTTAGCCAAAGTCACGTATACGTGACTGTTTCAAAAACCTAAGTAGGGTTTGCGTTGCATATCTGCCGTAGTTCGATCACGACCATCCATCTTCGCAAGCCTTTGGATGGAGGGTGTAAATATAGACTTAAGAGGTCCCAAGAGTATCAACGTGATCACCGTGGGCCCACCTTTGCATGTAGCTGGTCGGCCCTAGGTGGACTAGGACTCGACACTCGAGACGCTCGCCCCAAAGTGGCATGTCATGCGGCCTCTAAATCCTTTGCGGCAACGGATTGCCGTGAATCGATCACGACCACTCATCTTTGCTTAGGACAAGTTGAGTGGCCTAGATCGCACCTTCATGAGACAAAGCGGTATGGACATGTACACCGACAGGCCGTCTACACGCATGCTGGTCGGTCCCACCAAAAATAACGCCCATGCTTGAATTCGGTCAAGCCAAAGAGTGATGCTTGCGAACCTCTTAAAAACCCCAAATATCATCAATGGTCGCAAATAAGTGTCGTAAACCATCTCGTCCGTCCAACTTTGCTAGCTTGGTCGGACAGCCTAGGTTAAAAGCTAGGCGACCAATGAGGCACCTTGATGATCACCGTCCGCCACTCTTCCACAGGGAGTGATCGACCAGGGATGGCTCGCCCATGCGGCCTCCAAACGATCACTCGAAGATGGTTGGACGTGATGCTATTTTAAGACTTGATTTGCGACTTACTGGGTTAAGAACATCGATCCTTCATACATGTTGATTGTTTGCAATGCATTACATGCATCGAACATACACGATATTTCATGAATATCAATTTCTTAAATAACTTAGTTATTTAACTTAGCATCGCATGCTATTTCCTTCATTGGGTCCCACGATCCGCTCATTCGAGAATCAAGCATGTCACAAAGCTGGGGATACTTACCGGGGTATTGGTGCGGCGGTTTACGGCTGTGCAGCGTGCAACACGCCATTACAAACGTGTCAGGAAAAGGTGGACAGTTAACAGTGATGAGGGAAGTGGGCAAAGGTGTGATCGTGTAACAATCACCAATCCTACACGACCCCACTACTTCATCACTTCACCTCCTCTAATTCCTACGAGATGAGGGTGGCGCTCAATGACTTGTATAAATAGGTTCTCCAACCTATTTTTCACGAACACAGAAAAAACCAAGTGTTGTCACGTATCCAGAAAACACCCAGAACTGATAGCTTACATTGTGCAAGCCAGTTCAAAATTCTGATACAAGTCATAAACAGCCAACGCCTTCATAATCTTAACACCTTCTTTGCTTCCCTCCCTAAGATCAACCCCATCTCCTTCACTTTGTGACCGAAGCAAGTCTGGAACGGCCATTTCTTGGTTTAGGCCAGAATTGTATAGATTGATCTCTCGAATCAAAAGCACTCCTGTGCAGTGTATTTTTTTAGGGTTTAGATTCGCTTCTCATCCACACACACACAAATTTACCAAAACCAGTAGAAACAGTTTTCACCCATAAATAATTGGCGACCACAGTGGGAGATTAATCTCTCGGTTGTGAAGTCAATTTCTTCAATACCCAATCCCATTTGGCTGATTTCAAAATGGTTGGTCTTAGGACTTCCCCAACAGCTTCAAATCCCGGTCGAAGTTCCTCCAATGAAGATACCCCTCTTCCCAACGGTATATTTGATGGTGTGACCGGAAGAATCCCAACACTGATTGAGTTAGCACGGGTACATGAGATTCACATGAAGAACATGGACCTAATCAAAGAAGTAATAAACGGCATACTCGATCTCCTAATCAAGATGACATCAGATACGAGCAGTACTCCTGTCACAGAGATTTCTACACTGGGGACTGATCCTCGCAATGATCCTCCTCAAGTCAATAGTTTCACTATGAACCAGAGGCCGGTGGATCAGGAAGCGGCTTCTCTAGTGGAAATTTTATGCAAACTTTTACACCTCTCGAAGAATCGGTGGCGGAGACGTTTGTCGCACTCAACTGAGATAAATTGGACGTGCATCTAACTCCTCTGCGTCCAGAAACCTCAAAAATAACAGAGATGTCTGTGAATAATGTTACATTTACAGAAGAAGACATGATGGCGGAAGAAGGTCACAACCGGGCCCTACACGTTATTGCACGCATCAAGGATTCAGAGTTCAAGAGGGCCCTCATCGACACGGGAGCGTCTTCGAATGTGATTACTCTCAAGACACTCAGGACAACCAAGGTTCGCCCAAACAAGATCGTGCGACAGCCTACCACGATGACATATAATGAAGGAAACCAAACCAACACGTACGGGTATGTCAATCTGAATTTATCTGTAGGGCCAGTCCAATCAAAGGTAAAATTCGAAGTC
Organism: Papaver armeniacum; assembly: GCA_023531295.1. NCBI lineage: Eukaryota > Viridiplantae > Streptophyta > Magnoliopsida > Ranunculales > Papaveraceae > Papaver > Papaver armeniacum. The sequence goes on from JAJJWW010000364.1 coordinate 28,392, forward strand.
ATAGAAAATGTCTTAGGACTACCATATGATCTTCAGGGATACCATGGCTTCATGACAATAGGATCGTCCCCTCGACGTATCATCAGTGCATGAAGACTATGCTGAATAAAGAAGTCATTCGTATTCCTGCATCATTATCTCCTTACACACCAATATGTGGAGTGGAATTGTTTGAACCAAGAGAAGCTCCGCAGGAAGGATCAGACAAAGTTCATTGCATCCCACTGCCCACGTGGGCGTCAATCCATGAGGAGGACCGACTTGTATCATTGAACGCTAATCCCCACGATGCATCCTTGCTAACAAGGCGTCTCAATTCTTCCTCATCATGTGAAGCCGCGACCCACGCTCACACTAAGAGAGAACGAAATTTACCGACGCCGCCGTTAGTTAATTAGTAGGAGATCACACCCAGTCTCTCCGCTAAACGGAATGTTACAACAACGACGAGCCACAAGGAGAAGTGCTAGATGCTCCACGACATCTGCAAGATGGCACCAACTCCACAACTGATGAGCTCGAAATCGTTAAAATCGGGAATGAGGAATCTCCTAGGCCTATCTCCATCAGCTCAACCTTGTGTACGGATGAACGCACGAAGCTCGTAGAACTTCTCAAAGAGTACCAGGACATATTCGCTTGGACGCATGAAGGAATGCCCGGTTTAGATGAAAAATTGGTCACCCATCATCTACATGTCATACCTGGATCAAAGGGTTTAAATGATCTCGAGGCGTTCAGACACGAGGTAGAAGAGCAAATCGAGACTGAGATTCAGAAGTTGCTCGCTGCTGGCTTCATCAAACCCATTCATCATCCAACCTGGTTGGATTATGTGGTTCCGATAAAAAAAAAAAATGGACAGATCAGGTGCTGCGTGGATTTCAGAGACTTGAACAGATGCTGCCTCAAAGATGATTTCCTCTACCTAATATTGACATGTTAGTGGATGCCACCAGCGGACATGGCGTGTTCTCCTTCATGGATGGATATAGCGGCTACAATAAGATAAGGATGTATGAGCATGACGCGAGTAAGACATCTTTTCGAACTCCTCGGAAATTTTATTATCTTTGTAATGCCATTTGGTTAATGTCGATTGCAACGTATCAACGCGCTTATGACGGCAATCTCCATGACATGATGCATAAGCAAGTTGAAGACTACGTGGATGATATAGTAGTCAAATCAAAAGCTCGAGTGGCTGACACAGGAATCTTACGACAAGTGTTCGAAAGGTGACTGCTGGGGGAATCAAAGTGGACCCATCCAAGACCCAAGCTATCCTCACGATGCCGACTCCGCGAATTGTGAAGGAACTCCAAAGATTCATGGGCAAGGTGAACTACAGTTTTATACTTGGTCTAGCCCAGCTTGTTGCTTCATTCACCCCCTTGCTAAAGAAAGAAGCAAGTTTAAATCGGACAACACTACAACATGAAGCGTTTCAGAAGATTCCACGAATATTGTCATCTCCAAATCATCATAAAGGGTTCGCCTATTATGTCATCCCGGACGAGAGCGAGCCCGGGACATCTTCAGATCTACTGGAGCCGACACCTCAAGGGAGAAGCCTCAAGAAGATTGCGATGTCCGCATCAGCATGTCGAGAAATAATCCGCAGCTTGGGCGAATCACTCTGTCAGACTTAAGAGGAATGCTTCAAATAAACAAATGAACATCCAAATGATTATGTCAAGAGGCCCCGAATTCGGGTACTAGAGGGTCACTATCCAAATGTGACCGAACAACAAGTGGTGTAATTGTGTATCAATAGGATGGTACCTGACTATCGTGCTTTGTCGAAGAACCTGCGCTTTCAGACATCCTATGAACTCCGTGAAGTCTGCTAAACGCTCGATTCTGATAAAGACCTTCCCTCGCTAGAAAGAACAAGCCCGCCAAGAATGAAGTGCCTCATGATGTTCGTGGAAGCATACATCTCACCAACATGCAATACAACCTTTCTTACAGAAGGGTTTATTTGAAAAGAAGAGGAAAACCACCGAGATACAACATCCCGCGCTTCCAAAATCTCCAACTCCAGTAACACATGCGTGGATGCCACAATGATGAAACAACGTCCAAGATATTCCATATCTGTATCGATGGTAGAAACATCAATGAGAGACGCTTTCAGAATTTCGTCCCCCGTAGAAGAGGTAGTTGCGTTACCAAAGGAGATTGCACCTGAGACTTAAGAGGTACATACAGATTCTCCATGAAAAGAGCTTCATCATATTTGCAGAACCTATTAGTTAAGTCATTCGCATGAAGGAACTTCCCTACTCCTCAAAGACATGATCCAAAGATGATAATGGCAAAGGAGTGTGACTGGGGACTGCTTAGCACTGCCCATCTCAAAGATGGTGAATTTAGAGAGATGCAAGCACGCTATCATTATGATTCCAAGATGTCCAAATACGAGGATATACTCAAGAGAGCAGACGTATTTTCAAAGATCAGTGATATTCCTGGACGTCTATGAAACGCAATGCAGACGTAAATACGGCCTCATGAACCCAGCATAACAACGTCTATCAAGTCGAAGGCTCAGTAGATACTCGTGGGCAGGGGACTGTCTCCCTATTTTTCATTACATGAGGCAACATCAAGTAAGCTATCGGTTCCATCATTAACTTTTCCCTCTAATAACGAGACAAGCTCTACCACTATATGAAGTCTGCCAATCCCGAGCTTCACCATAGCAACAACCACTGCGGACAGAGGTAATCCGAACTTCTGCATATTTTATTTTCCCATGGAGAAGTAATAGAGTCACAAAGGCGAGATGGCGATATCTTTATTATGGTAAGCCCACCAACCATACAAGATAGAACCATATAAATCGTGCTTGGGGACTGAGGCTCATCATGAAATTCCTTCGCCGTCAGTCAAGAAATTCTTCAACACAAGAGAGATGGTCAATCAAGAAACATGTAATTCGCAGAAGAAGGCGTTTCAACGCTCTCTCCAGAAGAAGGCGTTTCAGCTCCCTCTCCAGAAGAATCAACGCTCTCTCCAGAAGAAGGCGTTTCAGATCTATCTCCAGAAGAAGGCGTTTTGGCTCTCTCTCTCCAGAAGAAATTGCTTCAACCCTCTCTTCGGGATCCACATCGACGTTCGCTCCAGAAGCTGCTTCAAAACGCCTTCCGGAAGCTGCATCAACGTTATCTTCCTCATGATAGGGCTCGTCCACATCAGAGTCGAGGATTATGACATAAACCGACATCATGCTAGGGGAACGCTTACCTGGACGCCTCTTGAACGTGACATGCTCCAAGGACAGGACGACCCATCTCTCCTGGTAATATCTAACTTTGTCTCATAAGTTTTATCTTTATTTGTCACCATCTAATGCCCACCCCATAATAGTGCAACCATTACGTGCTAGGCAAGGGACTTAATGTTGATGGTGGATTTTAGTTCAGGGTTAAAATTGTAAAACCAAATATAATGTGCTGACATCCTGCAAAGGGTAAAGCCGTTTCATAAGAGATGAGTGCAGAAAACCTCTCTGCTTTATTTATTCGAAGCAATTCAATAAATATACAAAATTCACCTAGAATGGTGCATGTGGCAACAATCCCAAATATTGTGTGAATTTTTAGCATTATTAATTAATGCATGATTGGCCTAGTATTTCGGTGTTGTTCTCAAAGAACACTCTCATTATTGGCGTGGCATGACGACTGAGTGTTTACTCTCAGCAGAGTAATATGAATCTCCAAGTGTCAATATTGAGATATGCACGAAATACCCGTACATGCTACACCATTCTCTAACAAAGAGAATCTCGTATCGCGCTTTGGTTAACCGATCGAGCATATTTAATTTCCTAAGGAAAATCTGGACTATCCGTATCAGTCTCAGAAATGATCACGGCCACGCAAGTTGACCGCATGATTTAACCAGCCTAGATAAACTCTAGCAGGAGCAGGCGATCACCGCGATGACCACCGGCGGGCCCGCTTATGCCCTATCCGGTCGAACACCACACTACACTCCCAACGCCCGTCGAACGCCAGCCCTAAAATAGGATGGCCGTGTTGTTTTGGGAAAGGCTCGAACGAGCGAGACTGATCAGGTCAGTTTTAAAACCATCACAACCGTCCAACTTCGCCAGCTGGTTGGACCGGATTAGATCATCCGTGAATGATCGGGAAGCGCTAATGCACACATTGGCGGGCCCACTCTACCCCTGCCCGATCGGCTTTCTCACGGCAAAGCCATGGAGCAATGAACGTTTGCTCGAAACATGGCTGGCGTGATGCTTTTAAAGGTCGCGGAAATTCCACTAGTGTCTTAGAACGATCACAGCCATCCAACTTAACCAAAGATATTTGGATGGCTTAGATCGATACCTAGGACCGTTAGGAAGGTGCACACATGTTCACCGTCACCCAACGTGGGCCCCGCACAATCGGTCTCTCGAAAGGAGAAGCATGACTTGCCAAACCGTTTGGCCAAATTCATGTGTACGTGACTGTTTCAAAACCCTAAGTAGGGTTTGCGGCGTTACATATCTGCCGTAGTTCGATCACGACCATCCATCTTTGCAAGCCTGGATGGAGCCTAGATCGCACCTTCATGAGACAAAGCGGTATGGACATGTACACCGGCAGCTGTCTACACGCATGCCGGTCGGCCCCACCAAAAATAACGCCCATGCTTGAATTCGGTCAAGCCAAAGAGTGATGCTTGCGCACCTCTTAAAAACCCCAAATTTCATCAATGGTCGCAAATAAGTGTCGTAAACCATCTCGTCCGTCCTACTTTGCTAGCTTGGTCGGACAAACCTAGGTTAAAATCTAGGCGACCAATGAGGCACCTCGATGATCACCGTCCGCCACTCTTCCGGGAGTGATCGACCAGGGGATGGCTCGTGATAAGTGCATAATTCACATGATTTTAATGTCAATTCCATGCCAGTAATTGCTTATATTCTTGCAAATTATTGTATATTACGCTTGTTTTCCCTTATTTGAGTTTCATAAGGAAAATCATCCAAAAAGAAGTGAATTTGCACTTAATTGTGAAATAAAAGAAGCTAGCTACAAAGGGAGAAGAGACAAAGACCAAGAGAAAATCGTTCAAACCTAGGAGTTCTTGCTATCAGGTTGAAGAGGACGAAAATACGAAGTCAATGGCGAAAGAAAGGAGTCATTCTGAGTTCATATGAAGAAGTTATGAGCAAAACAAGAACTTAGAAGACTAAAGGGCAAAATGGTCATTTAGCGAGAAATTGCTATTGGCACCCTCCACCTGTTAAGGGGCAACCAGTTCCATGCGCCTCTTCCACACGCTCCAAAGAAGGATCCAAAGAAGGGAACCCGATATCGTTATGAAGATGGATTTTATGGGCGGCTGTTATTGGCACCTTTACGGACGTTAAGGGGTGACCACTTTTTCCTCCTCTCAGCAACAAGAAATTAATTAATGGAAGTGTTGTTTGTCTGCATGTGGAGTCCACCAACTCATGTACGTATACACACAAGTGAAAGAAGAGAATTATATTCTCTTTATGGTTTTCAAAGAAAGGTGAAGTGGGATTGGGACCTGGATGCCAGAAACATGTCTCTGACATGTTGGGATTAGGCTGAAATCTGGTGTAGTGCTATACATCGATTTGGATGTACCGGCAGCATCTAATGGAAGATATTTATTCATACGGGTCTCACTACATCTTGGTCCAATGAGAAGGCATGTACATGTTATTAAATTACTCCATGCAACGTCGTAGTAGAGGTATTTGCTCTCCCAACGCAGATAACTTCTGTCACTTGCGGGATTTTCAGAAACTGCCATGCATGCGAAAGTAGGTGACAAAGGCGGCTATAGCTTTTCCTTTCCCATTACGGGTTTTGTGGATCATTGTCGGAGGGATTGGGAGGCTATAAAAAGGAACGAAAACAACTTCTTCCTTTACTTCATCATCGAGAATCATTTTCCTTTGTAGTGAAAAACACAACGAGAGCACCTGGCTTTTACTCTGAGTTTTATTTAATTCCTTCTTCTTTATTTATTTGTTAGTACTTTTTAATTATGAGTAGCTAAACTTTTAATTGATTAGGGATGATTTCAAAGTCCTGAACAATGAAGCATTATTTTCTTTAATCACGTTTATTTCAAGTTTTATTTTATTGTTGAGTATCTTTATTATTTTTAATGTCTAAGAATATTGAGGGGTTATTTAAAATGATCAATTAAATTAACCAATCAATATTTCTTCTACTAGTTTAGGGTTGTGTGATACGTGTAATTGTCACATCAACTCTTTACACAGTAGTAAATCGCAAGAGGCGACGAGAGGGATTTTGTTAAGTAATTGTGTGTAAAGATAACACTAGTAAGCAGACCGAGCTTATGCGTCTGATGCTAGGATCAACCTGATTCATAGAGTGTAAAGCATTCGACTAATTTACACCTTGAGAGCTTATTCTTGGTGGGTTGGTTGGATAGAATCTGGTAGTCGAGCGCTTCCGTATCCAGTGGCAATAGGAATCCGGGGGATAGCAGAGCTTATTGTTATTCTACGGTTGGTAACAATATAAGTTAAACAAGAAATAAATTTATATTTAATTAAGCTTCAGTTCAGAGACGGCGAAGGATTCCCTAATCATCTTTCTTATTATTATTTACAACAAAGTTCTATTATTTTCCTTTATTAGTTATCTTTGATTTAAAATCTAAAAACCCCCTTTTGGTGACTTTTAACAACTAGAAACTCCCTGCTCTTCGTGGGAACGAACTCCTTGCCATTATATTACCAGTTAATTGTGTGGAAAGGTGAAATTAATTTGTTGCGCAAACGACGCGCACCCAAATTTTGGCGCCGCTGCCGGGGAGCAGTCGGTAGCTTTTAGTTGTTCTTATTTTTTTTTAGTCTTTTATTTTTTTATTTATTTTTTTAGTAATTATATAAATTTATTTTTATTTATTTATTTTTAGTTAGTTAGTTTATTTTCTTTTAGTAATTTTATTTAATACTTTTGTTTTTAGATTTTGCTTCTAGCTCTTACTTTATTTTTATCTATTTTTTATGTGTTCATAATGGATTAATAGTATTCATGACCCGTCTAGAACGGGGGGAAATTCTATAAACGATTTGTGTGCATAACTTTTATTTTTATTTTTATTTTTAGGCTTAGGTTTTGTTACTTTTAATCCTTACAGTTTTGTATCATCGTCATGTTTCCATTTGGAAATAACATGTACGGTGTACAAGTTCAATCACATCACAATGGTGATCAGTTTGATACTAGTCAATATGGTTTTCAATCTCAGTCTTATGATAATTACCAACCATATCAAGGATATAATCAAAACCAATCATTTTCCCATGATCCATATCCTATGGAACCTTACGGATATTCTCATACATGTCAACAACCTTATGACGGGCATGTAAGTGAACAATCACGAGGATGGAAGGATAGTTATACTTCTAATCATTTGTTTTCTAGTGATGTGCAGGTGTGAGAGTTTGGATCCAAAAACTTATGATAACGAATCAAGATATACTCCTCTTTATTGTGTTTTTCCTTCACTTAAAGAAGAGATATTGTCTAAAAACTCTATTGAGCACAATGGTGGAAAACGTGTCAATGTCGAGAAAACTTTTCAAGCAACACGAGCAGCTAGAAGAAGATTTGCATCACAAAAGATTCTTGATGAAATTAACAAGGTCATAGAATTGGAATTAGAACGTCGTTTCGATATGGAAGATTATGAGGAAGATTCGATGGTGAGGAACCTTTGCAAAGTCCTTGTAACAATGATACGATTATTCCAACTCCGGATCATAATAACGATCACTCGCTTTATTCAAAGGAAGGAGAATGGATATGATATAATTGTTGTTATAAATGGTGTGTCGTATTACAAACGAGGATTATAGGATTTGCACCAATGAACTAGACTTTATAGGAGATGATTCCGATTCGATGACGAGGTTGTTGAAGAAATGGTGATTGAGAATGAAACCAAATTGATTGATTTCGTGGAAGACCCAATTGAGCTAGCCAAAGATTATAATGATGTTGAGATTTTAGTCAAAGCAGAAACTGACGAAGAATGGCTAAAGAGCTTGATAGAGGACCACGATACACATGAGGTAAATAATTCATTGCAATTCTTTAAGAATGATAAAGATCCTGTAATACAAGATATTGTGGAAGGCTTGTCTAATCCTTTGCACATTTATAAATCTTTTGATTCACATCACTTAGGATTGGATTTGTGTGCTTCCAAAGTTCTAACGGATTATTTTACTTCTAATTACCCACCACTAGATGTGTTTGATTCTAGCATTGTGCGGAGTTCAGAGTCAGAGGAACCGAAGAAGTTCCCATATTTTATGTTCTTTATCCATTCCTGAGTGTAGAAAGGACTAAGTGTGGGGGAAGCTTCCATAAAGTAGCAGTTTCATTATCTATGCCTTATGCTAATAATTGTGTGAAGTTGTTACAAAAATTGCAGATTATTTTAAGGCGGACTTAGGTTTTCGATTATTGGTATAGGGGAGGTTCCACGCGAAAAGGTGGATGTAGATTCCCTTGAGTTTCGTGATTTGCTCCCTCAGAGGAGTAATATGAATGTATGTTAAGTCGGGATGAGGACGTTAAACTAAGCGCTAGACGGGAGGCAACCCACTGGTTTTGTATTTCTATCTTTGTGTTTTATTTTTCTTAGTTTTGCATATCATATTTGGATTTCCCACCTTATTTTACTTTGGATGAATCAATTACATTGAGGACAATGTAAAGTTTTAGTGTGGGGGAGTGCTTCCATATTTTGCATATAGAGTTTTTAACTTTTTTGAGTTGAATTTTTCAAAAATCTTGTAAATATTTACATTTGAAAAAAAAAAAAAAAAAAAAAAAAAAAAAAAACTCCAACTTGTAGAGATTTTAGCGTCACTTGCATACTTCTAGGTATGTTTACATAGAGAATCCACCGAGACAATCTGAACTTGGAAGTGTTAGGGAACTACGTTCGGATTTCTTACTTGTTAGAGTGTTAAATAATGGATTTAATCATGTCGGTGATGCAAATGAGGAGCAGAGAGAAATGCATTATTAGAGTTGTTGATCAATCATTAGTGGAGACTACCTATTTTCAAATCAACCGAGGCACCAGACCAAAAAAATCTTTGTAGATGACTAAAGAGCTTTCTTTTGAGTGTGTGTCACCGTACGTTAATTCCGGGTAGAATGGTGAGCTACCCAACTTCACATCATTTTTCAGCACTATTTTTGATCTCTTGAGTGCTAATTTTGTCAATCATGAGGGTGACGTCTATAGATGAAAACCACCTTCTTGTAGTTTGATTTGCAAATAAAGACCATTCTCTCTCTCGCCAACAACAGTCCATAGAAACACATCATCATCAACAATAAAGCGACATCAAAATCTACAAGGAAAGTTGAAGACGTTTAAGGTTTATAAGCAAAAATACAAAGAAGAGCAAATTTCATATCCAAGTGAAGCAACATACAATGAGCAGATTTTATATACATGTTGAAGACTTATTTAAAAGAGCAAAGAAAATCAGAAGATGAGAGTTATTGAAGTTTATAATACGAAGACAATACAAGTTGTGAAGATCAAAGTGGTAAAGTCCTTCTCCCATGGCCATGTTAATTTTATTATGTTATAGTTGCAATCTTTTTATCATGAAAAAAAAAAAAAAAAAAAAAAAAAAAAAAAAAAAAAAAGATTTGCATTTAGGATTTATTTTATCCATAAAGCCATGAGGAAGAAAAATCTATAAAGTCAAGCAACAAGGAAATAGAGGAAAAGAGTTACAAATTCTCAAAGTTTTATGAAGTTCAACAGTTTTATCACCAATAGTTGAAGACAAGGCGAAGACGAAGAAGGCGATAGAAGACGTTTCTATTGGATGTTGTGAGAGTGGTGCTTTCATCACTGCCAATCGGATGTGAAGGTGGTAAGTACTCTCATCCTTGCTATAGTGGTTGATTTCCTTTCTTAGAGATCATCAGAAAAAGTCTTTTATTTCCCACGATTTTGTGGGGTCTCCAGAAATAATTCGGAAGTTTCCTTCCAACCATTCAACGTGTGTAGGATATCTCTCTTCATTCCTACCGCACACATGTGAGACCCATAAAAAAGCCGTCTTATTGAGTGCAATTATCATAAAATCCTTTTAAGTGAGGCGAAGTCGAGGCGAAATGCTTATCGGGTCGCGCTCAAACACGCGTTCTCTCTCATTATGGTGTGATTATTTCTCACTCAACATTTAAGAATGAGAATATGTTCTTTGGTATTTCTAACTTCTTATTACTAGCATGCAGAAACTCTATGTCCTCATAGCTCTTTGGATGCTTGGGACGCTGGAACGCTTTGGAGTTGGAGTAGGTTTTGTGCGTATACCTCTCGTAAGCCCTCACGAGACTATAACTCGTCCACTAGGGACACCTAGGGGTTTAAAGGCTTGTTGCACATGCTAAATGCTTAGGGTCCTCAACGACAGAGAGATTTGTTTGTTTTAGGTTAGATAGTTTGCTCGAGGACTAGCAAAAGCCAAGTGTGGGGGAATCGATAAGTGCATAATTCACATGATTTTAATGTCAATTCCATGCCTAGTAATTGCTTATATTCTTGCAAATTATTGTATATTACGCTTGTTTTCCCTTATTTGAGTTTCATAAGGAAAATCATCCAAAAAGAAGTGAATTTGCACTTAATTGTGAAATAAAAGAAGCTAGCTACAAAGGGAGAAGAGACAAAGACCAAGAGAAAATCGTTCAAACCTAGGAGTTCTTGCTATCAGGTTGAAGAGGACGAAAATACGAAGTCAATGGCGAAAGAAAGGAGTCATTCTGAGTTCATATGAAGAAGTTATGAGCAAAACAAGAACTTAGAAGACTAAAGGGCAAAATGGTCATTTAGCGAGCAATTGCTATTGGCACCCTCCACCTGTTAAGGGGCAACCAGTTCCATGCGCCTCTTCCACACGCTCCAAAGAAGGATCCAAAGAAGGGAACCCGATATCGTTATGAAGATGGATTTTATGGGCGGCTGTTATTGGCACCTTTACGGACGTTAAGGGGTGACCACTTTTTCCTCCTCTCAGCAACAAGAAATTAATTAATGGAAGTGTTGTTTGTCTGCATGTGGAGTCCCCCAACTCATGTACGTATACACACAAGTGAAAGAAGAGAATTATATTCTCTTTATGGTTTTCAAAGAAAGGTGAAGTGGGATTGGGACCTGGATGCCAGAAACATGTCTCTGACATGTTGGGATTAGGCTGAAATCTGGTGTAGTGCTATACATCGATTTGGATGTACCGGCAGCATCTAATGGAAGATATTTATTCATACGGGTCTCACTACATCTTGGTCCAATGAGAAGGCATGTACATGTTATTAAATTACTCCATGCAACGTCGTAGTAGAGGTATTTGCTCTCCCAACGCAGATAACCACTGTCACTTGCGGGATTTTCAGAAACTGCCATGCATGCGAAAGTAGGTGACAAAGGCGGCTATAGTTTTCCTTTCCCATTACGGGTTTTGTGGATCATTGTCGGAGGGATTGGGAGGCTATAAAAAAGGAACGAAAACAACTTCTTCCTTTACTTCATCATCGAGAATCATTTTCCTTTGTAGTGAAAACACAACGAGAGCACCTGGCTTTTACTCTGAGTTTTATTTAATTCCTTCTTCTTTATTTATTTGTTAGTACTTTTTAATTATGAGTAGCTAAACTTTTAATTGATTAGGGATGATTTCAAAGTCTGAACAATGAAGCATTATTTTCTTTAATCACGTTTATTTCAAGTTTTATTTTATTGTTGAGTATCTTTATTATTTTTAATGTCTAAGAATATTGAGGGGTTATTTAAAATGATCAATTAAATTAACCAATCAATATTTCTTCTACTAGTTTAGGGTTGTGTGATACGTGTAATTGTCACATCAACTCTTTACACGATAGTAAATCGCAAGAGAGTGAAAGGAGGGATTTTGTTAAGTAATTGTGTGTAAAGATAACACTAGTAAGCGGACTGAGGCTTATGCGTCGATGCTAGGATCAACCCGATTCATAGAGTGTAAAGCATTCGACTAATTTACACCTTGAGAGCTTATTCTTGGTGGGTTGGTTGGATAGAATCTCGGTAGTCGAGCGCTTCCGTATCCGGTGGCAATAGGAATCAGGGGATAGCGAGAGCTTATTGTTATTCTACGGTTGGTAACAATATAAGTTAAACAAGAAATAAATTTATATTTAATTAAGCTTCGGTTCGAGAGGCAGCGAAGGATTCCCTAATCATCTTTCTTATTATTATTTACAACAAAGTTCTATTATTTTCCTTTATTAGTTATCTTTGATTTAAAATCTAAAAACCCCCTTTTGGTGACTTTTAACAACTAGAAACTCCATGCTCTTCGTGGGAACGAACTCCTTGCCATTATATTACCAGTTAATTGTGTGGAAAGGTGAAATTAATTTGTTGCGCAAACGACGCGCACCCAAATTTTGGCGCCATTGCTTGGGCTTGATCGGTAGCTTTTAGTTGTTCTTATTTTTTTAGTCTTTTATTTTTTTATTTATTTTTTAGTAATTATATAAATTTATTTTTATTTATTTATTTTTAGTTAGTTAGTTTATTTTCTTTTAGTAATTTTATTTAATACTTTTGTTTTTAGATTTTGCTTCTAGCTCTTACTTTATTTTTATCTATTTTTTATGTGTTCATAATGGATTAATAGTATTCATGACCCGTCTAGAACGGGGGGAAATTCTATAAACGATTTGTGTGCATAACTTTTATTTTTATTTTTATTTTTAGGCTTAGGTTTTGTTACTTTTAATCCTTACAGTTTTGTATCATCGTCATGTTTCCATTTGGAAATAACATGTACGGTGTACAAGTTCAATCACATCACAATGGTGATCAGTTTGATACTAGTCAATATGGTTTTCAATCTCAGTCTTATGATAATTACCAACCATATCAAGGATATAATCAAAACCAATCATTTTCCCATGATCCATATCCTATGGAACCTTACGGATATTCTCATACATGTCAACAACCTTATGACGGGCATGTAAGTGAACAATCACGAGGATGGAAGGATAGTTATACTTCTAATCATTTGTTTTCTAGTGATGTGCGGGTGACGGAGAGTTTGGATCCAAAACTTATGATAACGAATCAAGATATACTCCTCTTTATTGTGTTTTTCCTTCACTTAAAGAAGAGATATTGTCTAAAAACTCTATTGAGCACAATGGTGGAAAACGTGTCAATGTTAGAAAACTTTTCAAGCAACACGAGCAGCTAGAAGAAGCCGGTGCATCACAAAAGATTCTTGATGAAATTAACAAGGTCATAGAATTGGAATTAGAACGTCGTTTCGATATGGAAGATTATGAGGAAGATTCTGATGGTGAGGAACCTTTGCAAAGTCCTTGTAACAATGATACGATTATTCCAACTCCGGATCATAATAACGATCACTCGCCTATTCAAAGGAAGGAGAATGGATATGATATAACTGTTGTTATAAATGGTGTGTCGTACACAAACGAGGATTATAGGATTTGCACCAATGAACTAGACTTTATAGGAGATGATTCTGATTCCGATGACGAGGTTGTTGAAGAAATGGTGATTGAGAATGAAACCAAATTGATTGATTTCGTGGAAGACCCAATTGAGCTAGCCAAAGATTATAATGATGTTGAGATTTTAGTCAAAGCAGAAACTGACGAAGAATGGCTAAAGAGCTTGATAGAGGACCACGATACACATGAGGTAAATAATTCATTGCAATTCTTTAAGAATGATAAAGATCCTGTAATACAAGATATTGTGGAAGGCTTGTCTAATCCTTTGCACATTTATAAATCTTTTGATTCACATCACTTAGGATTGGATTTGTGTGCTTCCAAAGTTCTAACGGATTATTTTACTTCTAATTACCCACCACTAGATGTGTTTGATTCTAGCATTGTGCAGGTTCACCGAGAGGAACCCGAAGAAGTTCCCATATTTTATGTTCTTTATCCATTCCTGAGTGTAGAAAGGACTAAGTGTGGGGGAAGCTTCCATAAAGTAGCAGTTTCATTATCTATGCCTTATGCTAATAATTGTGTGAAGTTGTTACAAAAATTGCAGATTATTTTCTGGGCGGACTTCCGGATTTTCAGATTATTGGTATATGGGGAGGTTCCACGTGAAAAGGTGGATGTAGATTCCCTTGAGCTTCGTGATTTGCTCCCTCTAGAGGAGTAATATGAATGTATGTTAAGTCGGGATGAGGACGTTAAACTAAGCGCTAGACGGGAGGCAACCCACTGGTTTTGTATTTCTATCTTTGTGTTTTATTTTTCTTAGTTTTGCATATCATATTTGGATTTCCCACCTTATTTTACTTTGGATGAATCAATTACATTGAGGACAATGTAAAGTTTTAGTGTGGGGGAGTGCTTCCATATTTTGCATATAGAGTTTTTAACTTTTTTGAGTTGAATTTTTCAAAAATCTTGTAAATATTTACATTAAAAAAAAAAAAAAAAAAAAAAAAAAAAAACTCCAACTTGTAGAGATTTTAGCGTCACTTGCTTACATTGTGCAAGCCAGCTCAACATTCTGATACAAGTCATAAACAACCAACGCCTTCACAATATCAAAACCTTCTTTGCTTCCCTCCCTAAGATCAACCCCATCTCCTTCACTTTGTGACCGAAGCAAGTCTGGAACGACCATTTCTTGGTTTAGGCCAGAATTGTATAGATTGATCTCTCGAATCAAAAGCACTCCCGTGCAGTGCATTTGTTTAGGGTTTAGATTCATTTCTCATCCACACATACCCAAATTTACCAAAACCAGTAGAAACAGTTTTCACCCATAAACACACAGACACCAAAAAGTTTGTTAACGAGGAAACCGCAAATGCAGAAGAACCCCGGGACCTAGTCCATATTTGAACACCACACTGTATTAAGCCGCTACAAACACTAGCCTACTACAAGTTAACTTCGGACTAGAATGTAGTTGAGCCCTAACCAATCTCACACTGATCAAGGTACAGTCGTATTCCTTACGCCTCTAGAACCACGCCGGATTCTGCGCACTTGATTCCCTTAGCTGATCTCACCCACAACTAAGAGTTGCGACAACCCAAAGTCGAAGACTTAATAAACAAATCTGTCTCACACAGAAAAGTCTATTGAATAGATAAATCTGTCTCCCACAGAAATACCTACGAGTTTTGTTCCGTATTTTGATAAATCAAGGTGAACAAGAACCAATTGATACACCGGACTTATATTCCAGAAGAACAACCTAGTAATATCAATCATCTCATAATAATCTTAACCGTATGGTAGCGGAACAAGATATTGTGGAATCACAAACGATGAGACGAAGATGTTTGTGACTACTTTTTATCTTACCTATCGGAGATTAAATCTCGAGCAAATCTTAGAGAAGATAGTACTCAATACGATAGAACAAAGTAAGATCAGAACACGCAACTATAGAGAAAATAGTTGCGTCTGGCTTCACAATCCCAATGAAGTCTTCAAGTCGTTAACATATAATGGTTTTAGGAAAAACGTAGGTTAAAGGAGAATCGACTCTAGTCGCAACTAGTATCACACATGAGGTGTGGGGATTAGGTTTCCCAGTTGCTAGAGTTCTCCCTTATATAGTCTTCAAATCAGGGTTTGATAGCTTTGGAATAAAGCAATCCATATTCACCGTTAGATGAACTACCGATTAGAATCAAGCTAATATCTTTCAACCGTTAGATCGAACTTAGCTTGTTACACACAAATGAAATGTACCTTCATTTGGATATGGGTAATCGTACCTAAAGGTGTACACCTTGTTGGGTCAACAATATTTAACTGAAGTTAGCCATATGAACACTTTCATATCAACCTTATTCATCTTAACCATTACTAGTTCAAATGACTCAAATGAAATTATTTATAGAGTTTTTCAATTGTTTATATTCTCATAGAATTATACAAGACACAATTGAAGCAAAATCGGTTTGATTCACTCGAATCAATTCATGAACATTATAAAGATTGCATTTCTTATTATATAAATGTATTTTTTCATGAACAATCGATTTTAGAACTTAACCACTCAAGTATGCAAACGTGTACGCATACCTAAGTTCCGGATCTGGCATGTGTTCGCTAGTATGCAAACGTGTACGCATACTGCCTTACACAACCGAACTCAGTTGAAGTTAGTATGAAAACGTGTACCCATACTATAGTTCCCGGACTTCATTGTTGAATCAGTACGCATACTGGTATGCACACTAGATTCCCGGACTTGGAGTAACATGCAACAGTTAGCATACAAGTACGCATACTGTGCTATATCCAATCATTGGTTAATTGTTCTAAACTCCCATTTCAATCATTGAAACATTCTTAGAAGACGACAATAGATGTCTCACACAAACTATTAGATTCAAAGCAATTTTTAAGTGATCAAATGATCGATCGAAACATTAGAGTCTACACCAAATGACTGTCTCTCACACAAATCATATAAGAAATCGGGCGATTTTCACATGATCATCTTTTGACTTTCGTCAAGAATATAAGATGAACTTGGTTAAAAGCGAAAGCTTACCAACACATATTTCGAGAAATATGTAAGCGAGTTAAACTCAGCTCGAAATATCAAATGTGTATAATAACGAAGTCTATATAGCTATACGACTTTTTGTCTCAAATAGGAGATAGAGTACAAATACACTTTTGAGTGATAGATGAGTTCAAGTCTCCACATACCTTTTGTTGATGAAGTTCCACAAGCTCCCCTTAGTAGTTCTTCGTCTTCATTGATGAACGTCGTG
This sequence comes from Papaver armeniacum, assembly GCA_023531295.1. NCBI lineage: Eukaryota > Viridiplantae > Streptophyta > Magnoliopsida > Ranunculales > Papaveraceae > Papaver > Papaver armeniacum. The sequence continues at coordinate 45,259 of JAJJWW010000364.1, forward strand.
AAGTCTAAAGCTCAACTACACATTATATCCTAATTCGAGACTTAGCTATAAGTAGATTAGAAATCAAGACTTATAGTTTTGGCAACTAAACTTGACAACAAGCTTGAGATAGCAACGCTTGTGAGTTCAACCGAGCAGTGCTTTAAAATAGTTATATCATTAACATGCATAAACTATTAATGATGTTTTGTTGTACTGGTCATGTTTTATTTTATTTTCTGAAAGGTAATCTCACACATGCACCTAGCCTTCAGTATATGTGGGTAATTAAGCTGCAAAATGTTGACCATCTTATTATGTATTTACCTTTCTTTTCATCACTAAACCAAGCATTCAACAATTAATTGAAATCCTTTACATAATTTATATCAAAGTTTAAGTGATTCAATACATGAATTTTAAAGTTACATGTAAGAAAGAGGCGGGTTAAAGATTTTTCTCCCTGGATAGGAACTTTCTAAGTTTCGTTTTATATTTTTTGAAGGAATTTCGAAGGTGATGCTAGTTAAGTCGAATATTATAATGTCATGAACATATTTTGTAAATCGCTTACTTTGTTGTTAGGATTCATAACTTTTCCTCTCAAGGCTAAATGCTCCACATGACTTAAAAGTTATTCTTATAGAGAGTGTTGGAACTCGATACCACTTGCACCTTCTAAGAAGATATTCATCTTGATTTCATCATGATCGCATCCTGCTTCCATCTTGACTATGGAAAGTACGTAAGTTAATTAGGAAAGTTGGTAACAACATATAAAAGTTATTTTTGTCATCAAAGCTAGCGTATGAAGAGATTAATATTTGAGATTGATTCTTTTGATATACGTAGCATAAGTATTTATGTGCTTACCTTTCCCAACAGATTGCATACTGCCATATTTAGCGGAATGTAATCTTTGTGTTAGAGGACTGCTCGGTCAAACTCGCAAGCATTGCTATCTCAAGCTTGTTTGTCAAGTTTAGTGATCAAAACTATAAGTCTTGATTTCTAGTCTACTTATAGCTATGTCTCGGACTAGGATAGAATGTGTAGTTGAGCTTTAGACTTCACGGCGTTCATCAATTGAAGACGAAGAATTACTAAGGGGAGCTTGTGGAACTTCATCAACAAAGGGTATGTGGAGACTGAAACTCATCTATCACTCAGAAGTCTATTTCCACTCTATCTCATATTTGAGACAAAAGTCGTATAGCTATATAGACTTTAATTTATACACATTTGATATTTCGAGCTGAGTTTAACTCAAACACATATTTCTCGAAATATGTGTTGGTAAGCTTTTCGCTTTTGAAAAACGGGGGTATGTTGATACATGAAAATAATTATCCTTAGAAAAAGGAGTCCCCTTAACCCTTTAGGAATCCCTCTTAAGATATGGAGACTTGGAGACTAGGCCCAACCCATAGGGTGATGGGTGATCCTAGCCCAAAAAGAGGAAAATGGAAGAATTGGGCTTCACTCCAAGCCAAAAGCCCATGGTAACTTGGATAAAGGAGAAGTGGTAGTTTTGTAATATATTGATCTTATGGGTGTTTATCCATAAGAGGAGGAGGAAAGATTATTATAAAAGGGAAGAAAGGATATTTAGAAAATCACTCTTAACTGATCCATTCTTTGTCTTCACCTCTAAGGGGGTTGGGTTGATGTGGCTTGGACTTGCTTCTCCTGTCCACTTTTACCCTATCAACATTGCGACCACAGTGGGAGAGGTTTAGTCTCTCGTCCAGCAAGTCATACCACCCGCCCCATTCTCACTACATTCCTTGTTTCTCTATTTCTCACCTCTTTTGGCCGCGTCTTAGCTTACTTATCGCCTCCTTGGAAAACTTCCATCCGCTCAAAAACATTTTTACTCTTCTACCAGTCTACTTCCGCGCCAACCACCACCGCTTCACCACATCCGCGCTACTAACCTACATCAGCGTCGTCCGCTACCCTCAACAAGGCGACTTCTTCTTCTTCCTTTCCTCTCAGATCATTCCTTCTTCGCCCTTTCTGAAGAACAATACTGATCGGTTGTCAGCCGAGCAAAAATAATTTCACTTTCTCACTACTCAAAATATATAATATAGCAAGGGTAAGAAAGGATCGTTCCCACAGAGAGGACTAGGTTGTCAATATATTTTTGGTTTCCTATAAATAACAAGGGGGGATTTTTTTCTGATTTTTAATAAACTAGACAAATATAAAAGCAAAGAAACAAATAAAACAAATCAAATTAAGTATGCGAAAGTATTGGTTAAGGATTTCGTTTTCATTCACTAACATGCTCTTGTCATAATAAATAGAATTGATATTTAATCTCTATTTTATCAATGGCCCTAGAATACCTTGATCGCAAGAATATCCCGCTAATTTCCTGTTGTCATCAACAAACACATTAAAAGATGCGAGTATGAGTTCTATCTAAGAGAACAACCTAATGTGTAAAAGCACTAATCAAGTTTAATTCCCTAGATGCATTAAGTTTTATGAAATCAGGCCAATCAAAGCAATCGAACGTGTAAAAGCACTAATCCGATTTAACAAAGGTTATGGTTCACATATGATTACAAGGATGCATCACTACAAGCTATAACCATATTTATGCTACTTGTAATCAGGAATTTATCACTTTTGCGTATAACAAATCCTAATCTAGCAATAGAGATGAAAACAAACTCAACCGATTCGCGACTCCATCAAACAAGCATTCAAATCATGTAACAATATAAATGGTGAATCATAAACGATAATATGAGAGAAAACTAATTTATTGAACAAGAAACATGTTATGTGAAATCCAACTAATCCATAACCAATGATAAGATTAAATGCTCATAGCATAGGAGTTCATAACAAGATGGAAGATAAGTTTCATGTTTCTAAACCCTAGAACCGAAGTAGAAGAAAATATATGATATTCAAAGAGAACCCAAAAGAGAGGTTATATATCTTCTCCTGTTGTGTGAGTAGGTTTCCAAAATCTCGACCAAGGCCTGACCACATTCCAGCCCATTAACAGCCATAACCCATTCAAAACAGGTCCAAATCCTTCTCTGTCAACTCGGGATAACTCACTGAGTCAACTCAGTGATAGCCGATTCCTGCCGAGTTTTGACTGTTCTGGCATGTTTTCCCAGCCAAATTTAGGCCATTCCATAACTCCATCCCTGCACAACATTCATACACACACATCATCCATTCACAGCCAATTCAAACTGCAGTTTCATTCAAGTTGCACCAGCACCTTGTCTTTCACTTCTTGTTCTCAACTGCATACAGCTCACCAACTCCATTGCCTTGTCATGTTCTCAATCCAAAAATTCTACCCATTCTATCTGCACCTCCAATTCCAGCTCACAACACCAATAGTTACTCAGCTCTGCAACATAACCAGAGTCACTGTCTTGCTCAGCTCCATGTTGTACTGTATATACTGTAAGAGCTTGTACCCAAATACCAGGTTATCTTAAGCCTCCTCTGCCATTCCAAATCTTAACATACCACTATACTCGGCCCCCGTCAACTGCTATACTACTTTCAACAGCAACATTCCATCACTGAGTTCTCCAGCTATTTCTGTCGTTACGTCACCAGAAAGACAACATCATTTCATTATCTCTGCATTCCACCAGCACCTGTAACTACTGCAACAAGTTTGTTGTTCATCCATTTCAACCAACTGAACCAACCCATTCTTCCTTAAGCCTTGCAATCTCCAATTAAACAATGAACCTGAGTTCCCAGCTTACAACTCCAATGCTGTAATGCAACATTCTTGCGAAGCCAGTTTCTCATGACTCTGCCAGACCTCAATTCATCCACAGACCACCACTGCGACTCCCATGTACAAACCCAGCTCATTCTATGCTCTCAACTGCAGCTTTAGCTTCGCCATTCTTCGTAGCAAGCAACCACCGAGAAACCCATCTCGGTTTCGACCCAAATCAATTCCATTCTCGTCTCGGCACCATCTTGTGGTTCTTTCAACTCAAAGCCACCATTGCTATCTGTTCAATTGCAATTGCACGGCTGCAAAACTCATCCCGCAACTCCCATTATTCATGACCATCCCCCATGACTGCAACATATCAAATCCATTGTCTCGAGCACCTCAAACACAGTCCATTTGAGCTTCTCCTCCCATTCGAGCTACACATTTCGGTTCACCTATAACTCATTACCAATTCCATTTCCTCTTCATTCAAGCAGAGACTTCATGAACCTCTCAAGCCCTTAAATCATACAAACCCATCTTGACATCCATAAGGTAATCATCATCAGCTTCTGCTCAAATTCATCACAGAACCAAAACCCATTCTCTAATCTCATCACTTTCCATCCCTAATTTCACCACCTCAACATCAGAATTCAAGCCTTCAGAAACCCTAAATTTCACTCACCACAGATTAATTCAAGCTACGAGTTAATCCATCTTCCTTGTCTGCATAATACAGACTCAAAAACCCTTGATTACAGCGCCTGAATTTCTGCTCACCAATTTTCCATCTCTGGTTTTGTTGCTAAAGGAATTGGGGAAGAATCGAATGAGAAACTGATTCCCTCATTTTTGGTTTGGTGTAATAAAACTGGGACGACTATCAACACCCATGGGTGTTTTTAGCAATTCTTCATAGACTCCAACTGGTTGTTCCTTATCCTCGACCGGGATCCGAGTAGCATTTGCCAGTGAAATGATCATTCTGCCCTTCTTGATCTAATTGAGTGATTTCTCCTTCTTTTACTCCAAAACACCTATAAAACTCAAAAGAAAATATAATAATACATAGTTTACAAGAAAACATAGCAAAGAAAGCATAAACAATAGATATAAATATAGGTGTTTTAGACACCGATCAAATTCCCCTACACTTAGACTTTGCTAGTCCTCGAGAAAATCAAACAAAATAATTCTAAAATATACATACAACTCCGTGTCGTCGAGGCTACGGTCACACTTAGCACGTATAACAAGCCTTGAAACCCCTAGGTGTCCCTAGTGGACGAGTTTTAGTCTCGTGAAGGTTTACTAGAGATATACCCACAAAACCTATTTTTCCAACTTACTAGTTCTCCGTAATGATAGCATCCAACGCGCTAAGAAGACATAGAGATTCCGCACACTAGTCATACGAAGTTAGACACATATATGAACACAATCTCATCCTTAAAAGTTGAGAGAGAAATAACCATCCCTTATCGAAAGAAATTCGGGTTCGGAATGATCGAATGTCTCGACTCTGCCTCACAAGAAAGGGTTTTATGAAGTTGCTTTCAATGATAAACATCTTTTTATGGGTCACACATGTGTCCAGGTAGGAATGAAGAGAAAATCCTGCGACACGTTGAATAGTAGGAAGGTAAAACCCTACGAATTGTTTTGAAAACCCACATCTTTTATTCATTTTTGAAAACCATTTTTTCTGACGATCTCTAAGAAAGGAAATCAACCACTTAACGAAGGTGGGAATATGCTTACTTACCTCGTTATCCGTTCGACGTGCAGCTAGCACAACTCTCACAGCATCCATAGAAACGTCTTCGGTCTTCAATCGGTGTCTTCATCTTTGTCTTCGGTCTTCAACTGTCGATGATAACTCTTGAACTTCGTAGAATCTTGACAATGTGATTTTTTCCTCTAATTCCTTGTTGCTTGAAACTTCATTATGGATATTTTTTCTTCCATTGGCTTTATTAAAAGAACAAAACTAAAAATGAACTAAACAAACGAAAATATGATACAATGGATTTTCTTATCTTTTTTTTTTTCTTTTTTTTAATCTTTTTTTTTTCTTTTTTTTTCTTTTTTTTAATTGAGACAAGAAAAATAAACATAAAATAAGTACAAATGGCCATGGTGTAAGTACTTTACCGCTTGATTCTTCATAACTTGTATGTCTCGATATCATAAACTTCTTGAAATCTCATCTTGATAATATTCGCTCATGTACAATAGTCTTCAACTTGTAAAATTCTGCTCCTTGTCTTGTTGCTATACTTGAATCTGAAATCTGCTCATTTTTGTCTTGTTGCTTGTAAACCTTGAACGTCTTCAACTTTTCTTGAATTTGTGATGCTCCTCTTGTTGATGATGATGGTGTTTCTATGGACCTGTTGGTGTAGATAGAGATAAATTGGATGGTGCTAACTGCGAACAAGAATACAAGTGGTATGTAAGTTAGCAATTCGATGTCACCATCATGATTGATAAAATAGCACTCAAGAGATCAAAATAGTGCTTCTATTGGTTGGAGGTTGGGTAGCTCACCATTCTACCCGGAGTTTACGTACGGTGACACACACTCTAAAAGCACAAATTTAGACAGGTACAAAGAAGTGAAGGTCGGTGCCTCTCATGATGTAACATGGGTAGTCTCCACTATAGGGAACTACTCTAATACCGAATTCAGTCTACACCTTATTTGCCACTGGCATGGTTAAATCCAACTTTAACTCTCATACAAGTAAGAAACCCGATCACGTTCTCTGTCATCTCTAAGTTCAGTCACTCTTGTGAGAATCTCGATGTAATCTTAGTGACATGTATACTATGTGACTCTAAACTAACTACAAGTTGGAGTTTTTTATTCACTATTTTACACAAAAGTTGAAAAATTTACAATGCAAATGCTTAACCACTCCCCCACACTTAAACTTTACATTGTACTCAATGTAAATTGAGTCATCCAAAGTAAGTCAAGGTGGAAAATCCTACATGATAATATGACAAGAAATCAGAAAAATTAAATGCAAGACAAGAAAAAACTAAAAACAAGACATGAAAATAAAAATAAGACAAGAAATACTCATCCGATGGGTTGCCTCCCATTTAGCGCTTGGTTTAAAGTCGTCAGCCCGACTTGCAAGACGAATTCCCCATACACCAATAATCTGAAAAGTTGGGGATCCTTCCATGTAACCTGTTTTGCAAATAGTAACTTCACACAAAAATTAGTACAATAAAGCAAAAGTAAAGCTATAGCCCAATAGAAGTTTCCCCCACACTTATTCTTGTCCACACTTTGAAGTGTATAAAGAACATAAAATGCAGGAACTTATATGGTTTCTTCTTTGCAAACTTGCATAGTATGAGAATCAAATGTTTCTAATGGCGGATATCGAGAAATAAAGTCATTCAACAATATTCTCGAAGCACATACATTCAAACCAATAAGAGGCAAAGGAGAAGAATCAATATGCAAAGGGTTAGACAAACCTTGCAACTCTTGTGTTATGGTATCCTTTTCATCCTTAAAGAATTCAAGTGAATTACTTACCTCTTGCACATCGTGGTCCTCTATCAAACCTTGCAAACATTCTTCGTTCGTTTCTGCCTCAACAATAGTTTCGACATCAACATCATCATTACAATTCTTTGCAAGCTCAATTGGGTTTTCCACAATATTGGTCATATCGGTTTCATTCTCAACACACTCCTCTTTGTTGTAAGGTACATACTCTCTTGCGGCTCCAAATTTCGCTATAAGGAATTTTTTTAGAAGACTCACAAATGTATCATCCTCAAGCTCCACCCTTTGAATAGGCTCTTAATCATTATAAAGATCAATGCTTGAGTAATCTATACAAGTGTCAACATATTCCTCTTCGTCTTCATTAGATTCAAACCTTGTTGCAACGAAATTCTGTAAAACACTAGTTTCATCATACTCATGTACCTTTTGAATAGGTGCTTGATCATTATAAAGATCAAGAGTTGAGTCCACTACACTAGTGTCATCAAATATCTCTAAAGATTGGTCCTTTTCAACAAAATCATCTTCATTTTCAGACTCACCGAAATCAGAATCGTCGTCGGTTTGCCAACCTTTATCACGACGTCGTTTAAGCTCCATATGAATGGTCCTACTAATTTCATCGACAAGCTCTTCCGAGGCTCCATCATCTTCCAACTTGTATAATTTCTGTGCAAGTTTTCTAATGTTCACACGCTTACCACCATTTACTACAATAGGTTATCTTTCCCATGACTCTTCCCTTTGAATGGATGAATGATCATAACTACGATCCGGAGTCGGGTAAGAAAAAGTGTTGCAAAAATTGGTTTGTGTGACGTTCCCTTTATCACTGTCAAGTTGGTCAAATCCAATTTTAGCACTCATACATCTCGGATAAAGCAAATTGGAAGTAGAATTGTCCCACCTAGGTGCTTGACTTACATACCCGCTACAAGGTTGTTGGTGCTATGTATGAAAATCACCATAAGCTCTTGGATATTGATCATAGCTAATAAATTGGTTTCGATCGTATACCATAGGTGGTGGGCAATGGTCATAGTGTTGAGGAGGTTGAAAACCGTATCCATTGTTCCAATATGCTCCTTCCATAATAGGTACCTGAAACAAGAGTTCTCAAACCAAAGTTAAAAACCAGAAAATAAGAAAAACAAAAATAAGAAACAAACTAAAAACAAAAATAAGAAACCAAAAACAAGTGACAACCGCTGCCTCCCCGGCAGCGGCGCCAAAATTTGATCGGTTGTCAGCCGAGCAAAAATAATTTCACTTTCTCACTACTCAAAATATATAATATAGCAAGGGTAAGAAAGGATCGTTCCCACAGAGAGGACTAGGTTGTCAATATATTTTTGGTTTCCTATAAATAACAAGGGGGGATTTTTTCTGATTTTTAATAAACTAAACAAATATAAAAGCAAAAAAATAAATAAAACAAATCAGATTAAGTATGCGAAAGTATTGGTTAAGGATTTCGTTTTCATTCACTAACATGCTCTTGTCATAATAACTAGAATTGATATTTAATCTCCATTTTATCAATGGCCCTAGAATACCTTGATCACAAGAATATCCCGCTAATTTCCTCTTGTCATCAACAAACACATTAAAAGATGCGAGTATGAGTTCTATCTAAGAGAACAACCTAACGTGTAAAAGCACTAATCAAGTTTAATTCCCTAGATGCATTACTTTCTATGAAATCAGGCCAATCAAAGCAATCGAACATGTAAAAGCACTAATCCGATTTAACAAAGGTTATGGTTCACATATGATTACAAGGATGCATCGCTACAAGCTATAACCATATTTATGCTACTTGTAATCAGGAATTTATCACTTTTGCGTATAACAAATCCTAATCTAGCAATAGAGATGAAAACAAACTCAACCGATTCGCGACTCGATCAAACAAGCATTCAAATCATGTAACAATATAAATGGTGAATCATAAACGATAATATGAGAGAAAACTAATTTATTGAACAAGAAACATGTTATGTGAAATCCAACTAATCCATAACCAATGATAAGATTAAATACTCATATCATAGGAGTTCATAACAAGAAGGAAGATAAGTTTCATGTTTCTAAACCCTAGAACCAAAGTAGAAGAAAATATATGATATTCAAAGAGAACCCAAAAGAGAGGTTATATATCTTCTCCTGTTGTGTGAGTAGGTTTCCAAAATCTCGACCAAGGCCTGACCACATTCCATCCCATTAGCAGCCATAACCCGTTCAAAACAGGTCCAAATCCTTCTATGTCAACTCGGGATAACTCACTGAGTCAACTCAGTGATAACCGATTCCTGCCGAGTTTTGACTGTTCTGGCATGTTTTCCCGGCAAAATTCAGGCCATTCCATAACTCCATCCCTGCACAACATTCATACACACACATCATCCATTCACAGACCATTCAAACTGCAGTTTCATTCAAGTTGCACTAGCACCTTGTCTTTCACTTCTTGTTCTCAACTGCATACAGCTCACCAACTCCATTGCCTTGTCATGTTCTCAATCCAAGAATTCTACCCATTCTAGCTGCACCTCCAATTCCAGCTCACAACACCAATAGTTACTCATCTCTGCAAAATAACCAGAGTCACTGTCTTGCTCAGCTCCATCTTGTACTGTATATACTGTAAGAGCTTGTACCCAAATCCCAGGTTATCTCAAGCCTCCTCTTCCATTCCCAATCTGAACATACCACTGTACTCGGCCCCCGTCAACTGCTATACTACTTTCAACAGCAACATTCCATCACTGAGTTCTCCAGCTATTTCTGCCGTTAAGTCACCAGAAAGACAATATCATTTCATTATCTCTCCATTCCACCAGCACCTGTAACTAATGCAACAAGTTTGTTGTTCATCCATTTCAACCAACTGAACCAACCCATTCTTCCTTAAGCCTTGCAATCTCCAATTAAACAATGAACCTGAGTTCCCAGCTTACAACTCCAATGTTGTAATGCAACATTCCTGCGAAGCCAATTTCTCATGACTCTGCCAGACCTCAATTCATCCACAGACCACCACTGCGACTCCCATGTAAAGCACCAGCTCATTCTATGCTCTCAACTGCAGCTTTAGCCTGCCATTCTTCGTAGCAAGCAACCACCAGAAACCCATCTCAGTTTCGACCCAAATCAATTCCATTCTCGTCTCAACACCATATTGTGGTTCTTTCAACTCAAAGCCACCACTGCCATCCTGTTCAATTGCAATTGCAGCTGCAAAACTTATCCTGCAACTCCCATTATTCACAGCCATTCCCCCATGACCTGCAACATATCAAATCCATTGTCTGAGCACCTCAAACACAGTCCATTTGAGCTTCTCCTCCCATTCGAGTTACACATTTCAGTTCACCTATAACTCATTACCAATTCCATTTCCTTTTCATTCAAGCATAGAGATTTCATGAACCTCTCAAGCCCTTAAATCATACAGCCCATCTTCAACATACATAAGGTAATCATCATCAGCTTCTGCTCAAATTCATCACAGAACCAAAACCCATTCTCTAATCTCATCACTTTCCATCCCTAATTTCACCACCTCAACATCAGAATTCAAGCCTTCAGAAACCCTAAATTTCACTCACCCTGATTAATTCAAGCTACGAGTTAATCCATCTTCCTTGTCTGCATAATACAGACTCAAAAACCCTTGATTGCAGCGCCTGAATTTCTGCTCACCAATTTTCCATCTCTGGTTTTGTTGGTAAAGGAATTGGGGAAGAATCGAATGAGAAACTGATTCCCCCATTTTTGGTTTGGTGTAATAAAACTGGGACGACTATCAACACCCATGGGTGTTTTTAGCAATTCTTCATAGACTCCAACTGGTTGTCCCTTATCCTTGACCGGGATCCGAGTAGCATTTGCCGATGAAATGATCATTCTGCCCTTCTTGATCTAATTGAGTGTTTTTTTTTTTTTCGAAAAATATTCTAGGGTTTTCATTGACTCAAATTCAATATTTCTTTCTATTTTACGATCAAATTTGAGACCTAAGATCTAATTTGTGATAATCATCTTGACGAAAAATATTTAGAATCGTACAAATTTTTTAGAGTTGCTCTTCGTTGAGAGTTAGTATATTTCTCAAGCTTTCATCGTAATTCAAAATTAGAGTTAGTACTTCTCAAGCTTTCATCGTAAATTCAAATTTACACTTCAGTTTTGAAAACACTGTATCTTGAACTTGAAAACCCATCAAACTATTTTGAATTTGACATATTTTTCGATTTTTTCACCTAACCTGCACTTATACTTGCATTTGAAACGAATTGCTTCAGTTCTTGTATGTAATGAAGTAATAGGGCAATCAACTGTTGAATTTCAGTAACTAATTATGGTTCCATGTTCTCAGAATCGATTATAAGGGCCTCTTGAATCGGATTTCAACTGATGAAGAAGAAACTTGTGAGATCAAGGAAGAATGGTAGCTAGAAATTTGTGAATGCATGATCACTTGAAGCTGCAGCTACTTCGGTTTTCCCCTGTACGGGAGCAACATATGGCACCGGAAAGAGTGGTGTTGGTATAACATCTATGGAAGTACCCATTAAGGGTGAAGGTATTTGGTTAATCACTACAAGAATACGAGCTGAACTCTCAAAGAACAACACTTAGCCTCATAACCATCAGTAGAAGAAAATTGAACCACAACAAACACATCAAAGATAAGTATTCCTTGATCTTTACTTGTATCTCCATTTACAAAATCTTGTTGCTGAATAAACTTGTCGAGATTCAGTCTCAGATACCTGTTGCACAAAGTTCTCTGTCACTCAAAACACAAGAAATTTCTTTGATATGTGTGTGTGAAGTTCATAGTCCTTGTGGGTATCATGGCGCAACGGCTGGAGGCAGATGATTTTTCACCTTCTCGGTCAAGGCGCTTCCATGGTTTCTCTAGGCGGAGCAGTTATTGCATTGAAGCTATAGTCCTCAAGCTGCAAGAAGTGGAAAGAAAAGACGTTGCACTGCTCGACAACACCAAGTGTTATCCCTTCACTGTCTACCAACACTTGTGCCCTTCATCCGTAGCCGACTACCCAAAATGCCGCTTCCTTGTTATTTGATTCATCAAAGATTAAGAGTTGCCCGAGATTGTCACTAGAGGATTGCGCTTCAACGCCAACCACCGCGTATCGATGGCCAGTCGCCATCCCCAACAAAACTAGAAGCGAGTAGCTGATAACGAAAAGCTCCTCAGCGTCAATCAAATGCATCAACATTACTTCTTCCTCATCACTGGCTGCAGTAAGCCTTGAACTACAGATGTTGTGAGCGGCTGTTGATTCATGTCTAGCTCGATATAAAGAACCTCATACAGATATGGTCAATTAACAAGAATACGAGCTTAACTATCAGAGAACAAGGTTTGGCCATATTGAATCGCCATACACACGCCAAGGATAAGTATTATTTGTCTTTCTCTTAACTTTTATGATTGTTATATCTTGCAAATACTCAGTGGTAGCTTTACTTTAAACTTTATTCATAATCTTGAATGAAATCTTTTTAATCCTGCAAGCATTAAACTGATGAACCTCATCTAGTGCTTCTTTTAGTATAAGGAAAGCTCATGTTTTAGTGTCTGTAGAGCTTGCACGTCCCACTTCTGTCAAGAGCACGATGATATATATCTGATATTGATTTCTTGTGCCTTACTTCAACCGATGATGGGAAAAGAGGATGAATTACATCCAGAAATCTCTGAATACATAATCATTGGAGATGCTGCAACAAGATCATGACTAGATTCTACATGAACACAAGCTGAAGCACCTGGATCGTTTGAAAGGTTACTCCACCAGCACTTCTCCTCTCTACGAGATCGCCCCTGCTCCAAGAAGAAGAAAACTCTTCAAACTGTTCTATGAAGCGTCACAGCAAGCTAGCATCGCGTCACTGTCTCAGCATTCATGCCCTAGCCTGACCACCATCTCACACCTTCTTTGTTCTATGATAGGATGTTGAATCAAGCGTGTTAAATGCCTGTGGAAAGCACGCGCATCCTTCATCCTTAGCCGCAACCAACGCTTCTCATCTCTACTAGACCACCGCTGCTCCGAGAATAAGAAAAGCTTCAAACCGCTTTGAAAAGATAAGTACCTACTGTCTTTGCTTACTCTCAATTATCATTCATCTTTTGATCCTTGGTTGTTTTAGAATACAAACCTTTGCATTTTTGGACTTACTTAAACTCATAACTGTTAGAATTGTTTTAATAGCGACGAGCATTCAACTCTGGTATAGCTTTAGGTTAGCACTGCATATCCTGCTTCTAATCAGTAGCATAAATACCTTGTACATCCGCTAGACTTGTTGACTGTTGCTCGCAGTAATTCTAGTTGATTCATCACAGTTTGCTTCTGCCAGTGATGAATGCCACTTGAATCATTTGTATTACAATGGATTTCGCCCACCTGTGTTATTGAACTTGAACCGAGCATGCAACTCCGTCTGATTCGCTGTTTGGATATATTATTGTTTCATTTTGGTCAAGTGAAAGCTAGAGTATGTGGCCGTCAAAGTATGATTGTATTATCTCGCATTTACATTTTTTCTCACATGCAAAGACGCAATTGTTCTCACCATTAATGAGTACATGCGCCTATCTCATGTATTTAATATAAAATGTATGAGATAGCGCCTATTTGTGTATTGATATTTGAGTTCCATGAAACCCGCGTATGGCACACAATTAGATAGCCGCATATGTAAAATACTATCTTACTAGTTTAGAGTTTCATGTCGTATTATGTCATGAATTGAAATGTGATAACACAATGAATTGAGAATAGCCATGAGTAGGGCCGAGTAATGAGAAAAGGTGGCCTTGAATGCACCATGAGAAAATATTTCCATGGTTTAAATCCTCTGAATTGTGCTTTGTCTAGGAATGGATCTTGGGTTTGGAAAGGCATCTGTGATGGGATAGATATCATCAAAAAGTTCTATTTTTGGCAGATAGGAGACGGTACTGACATTAGTATATGGAAGGATACCTGGATACCCTCCATAAATGGCTCACCAAAATCTAATTTTATCTCTTCCAATGTTAGTACAGTCTCTCAGTTAATAGACCCTGCAACAAATAATTGGAATATTAATACCTTAGAAGCCTTATTTGATAGGGACACTGTTGCTGCTATAAGAAACATTAGAATTCCCATTCAAGGCAAAGATAAACTTAGGTGGAAACCAGCTGAGAATGGTAACTTCTCTGTTAAAACTGCCTATAGAGTCATTTTAGACTCTACTCAAGCTAGGCCGGTAAATAGTGATGTTATAGATTGGAAATCTGTTTGGAAAACCAAGCTACCTTTAAAAGTACAACACTTCATGTGGAAATTTCTGCACCAGTGCCTCCCAACTAGAGACAAAACCTCTAGGTACACTTCTCACAACCAAGTAGATTGTCCTCTCTGTAATGGCCAATTAGAAACTAGCCAACACATTTTTCTTGAGTGCAATGTTTTCACTTCTGTCCTGTCTAACATTGATATCAATTGTGTGCAATTGCTTCAAGGTAAAAATATGCATGAATGGATGAAAACTTGGTTTGACAAAGATCCAAAAAATAGGCCTAAGAATATTCACCAATTTCATAACAACTCGCTTTACTGATGCTATGCATAATAAAGAATGTTTATTCTGAGTTATCTAAGTTTAATGGATTGACAGGCATTGGACTAATTAGTCGTGATGTGTGAATATTGGTACAAGCAATGGAGCTTGGGAAAATGTACTTGACAATGAACCTATTTATAGGAGCTCCCCTGTGAAGCAAGTCAAAAGCATTGGCTGATTTTGTTGTTGATCGATTTGAAATTAGCTTTCTTTGTTGCATTTGCCAAAGCGATGGCGTGGGCAAAGGAAAAGGGATTTGGCTATTTTTCCAATCACTTCTCTCCCTAAACTTCCTCTCCTCAGATCCTTTGACAAAGAATGATTCGCATCTAGAAGGTGATAGTCGAGTTGGAGTGGTGAATGCAATAAATGGGCTTAGTGGGAGATTCATTTGATGATGTCATGGGCCTTTGGGAATAATTTGCGACTTTAATTCAACATCTTTCTTCTCAAAAGGAAGCTTTATCATCCGAGAGGGAGCGATCAAATGGACCATGGAAATGCATTCAAATCTTTTTGGTCTCCATGTTCTTCCTCATCCATCATTTCATATTTGCTTCATCTTCCTCAAAGGAAATGCGGAAAGTCTGAAGCGACTGTGACTTAGTTGAAGATAATATTTCATATTTGAGTTTGCAATGACTTATTTGAGCATTCCATCTTTCGACTCTTCCCGAATGGCATAGACTAATGCTAGGATTAGTTTTCAATCTTTGAATAAAATAATAGATTGGTTTTTTCCAATGAACAATAAAGCTGCGCAGGTGATGCGAAGTCGATCGCAGATATATTAATAATTCCTCTCCGGTTACGCCTTTTGCATAATGGATATATCCATTAAATGCTTTTGAAGAAATGTTTACATTTAAGCGATCGTGAGATGAACCTTCCTAGTGATGCTAACAATCCATTTAGCTTTGAACAATGTGGCATGTATGGAAACTACGATGTACATTTTTAAGGTTGAGTGTTATATTTGAAAATGCCTTCTTACTTTTACTAAGACTTCCGGTGTTTTATACTTATCCATTATATACCATCCTTTGATATGTCGCTCCGATTCAATTGTTACAGTGGGGTGTTAAGAATCATATGGTCAGCAATGGAAAATCTTGTCTTTTAGGTGGCGATGAAAAAGCAAATATTCCTTTGTTCTTCTTGGAACTATAACCATATTAAGCTATCCATTCGGGATATTTTGCTTGTCTAATGCCAACAACCTACGGGTGATCTTTGTTGCTATCTCTAATTCTTTGTTTGAATGGAGATAATGTGTCGAAGATATCTTTATAAATTCATCAAGGATTTGGAAAAAACCTAATTGGCCGGAAATAATGACATCAAAGTTAACTTTTGATGCTGTTTATTTGTTTCGCAACATTTTACTTCATTTGATTATATTCTTCCTTTGGCGGCGTCCCCTAAGTTTAATGGATTGATTGCATGTACCCATGGTCTTCCTAGCATTGGACTAATTAGTCGTGATGATTTGTATCCGCGAAATTCATATCTTCATCTTTATAGTCTTTTGTACAAGCAATGGAGATTTCTCTCCTTCCTTATACACTTGGGGAAAATGGAAATGATCTAAACAACTTTTTTTTTTTCTTTCCTAAACCAACATTTGCATAAGCAGTTTTCCCTTTTTTCACCCCTCACTATATTTTGTTAATTAGCGTAAAGAATGGGATTTCATGAGTTATCTAAAGGAAAAGGGACTTTTCCAAAAAGATCTCTCGAATTGCAATAAATACAATGCTACAATCATACAAGATATAATCTATTTGCTTAATAATTTTAACACATGGAAATGCACTTTTGTCCATCGTGAAGGAAATAATGTCGCGGATTCAATTGCGAAAAAAACACTTTCTTTTACTTCTAATCAGGAATGGCATCATAATATGCCCCCTTGGCTCACTGAGGTTTTAGATTCAGATGAAACTCTCGTCTAATGCTTTTTAAATGAAATAAAATTTCTCTTTTCGTATTAAAAAAAAATATAAAAAAAAAATGAGAAAAGGTGGCCTCGAATGCACCATGAGAAATGAGAAAAGGTGGCCTCGAATGCACAATGAGAATTGAATAGTAGCCCCGAGTATGACTAGGCTTTGTGCATGGCCAATGAAATGCATTATATCCACGAGTCTGGCTAGGTTCCGTGCATGACCAATGAAGTGCACCAATAGCCGCGAGTCTGGCTAGGTTCCGTGCATGACCAATGAAGTGCACCAGTAGCCCCGAGTATGGCTAGGTTCTGTGCATGGCCAATGAAATGCACTATAGCCCCGAGTCTGGCTAGGTTCTGTGCATGACCAATGAAGTGCACCAATAGTCCCGAGTCTGGCTAGGTTCCGTGCATGACCAATGAAGTGCACCAGTAGCCCGAGTACGGCTAGGCTATGAGTACAACCCATAGAATGAATATTATCCCCGAGTATGGCTAGGCTTTGTGCATAGCCAATGAAATGCACGATAGCCCCGAGTATGACTAGATTGAATAAAAGCCCTTAGTATGGCTAGAACGAATAAAGCCCCGAGTATGATTAGAACGAATAAAGCCACGAGCATGACAAATGAATAAAGCCCAGAGTATGACTACGCTGCGAGTATGGCCGACAAAATGAAAATAGCTGAGCAGTGAGATAAGATGGCCTTGAATGCACGGCTGAGTGATCCGTGCATTACCTTAAAAAGGGGGCCTCGAATGTACTATGAAAAATGAAAAATAAAATAACAATAAAATAGATAGATAGATAGATAGCTCGAATGCGCCATCAACTAAGTCAGCGCCAAACGCTGTGCGATGACACAATCGAGTCATGAGTAAAGCTATGAGATTAAAAAAAAAAACGAGAATCAACAAGCACGGAAGGCGCACAGACAATAAGTCATATATATCATAGCACTTAAATAAAACTTTGGAATCATGTGCTTAGGAGGCGCGTAGGTTGCACTCATCCGCCCTCCACTTGAACACTTATTCTAGGAGGCGCGCAGGTTACACTCACCCACCCTCCACTTGAACACTTATTCTAGGAGGCGCGCAGGTTGCACTCATCCGCCCTCCACCTGAACACTTATTCTAGGAGGCGCGCAGGTTGCACTCATCCGCCCTCCACCTGAACACTTATTCTAGGAGGCGCGCAGGCTGCACTCATCCGCTCTCCACTTGAACACTTGAATAAAACTCTCATATTGAGCATTCATCCACCCTTTAATTTTCAAAGAGAAAGAGTGGGTAAAAGGGACAAATTAATAAAACTTCAACACTTACTGTAGGATCAGAATATCGCAACCTCAATACTTCGCGAGAGTAATAAACGACAACATCACGAAGGAGTCGCGGGGAAGTAAAATAAATGACGCAATGGATGACGACAGCCAGAACACGAGGAAGATGTGAAAATCGGCGAAGGTTAAGAGTGTCGCGAGGACGAACACTTATACACTTGCGACACTTCGCGAGTTATTCCCGAAAATAAAGGACAGCTGAGCTGTCATCCACTGTGTACTACCCTATATAAAGGGTTGAGTCAGTCTGTTGTAGAGAGAGTTCTTTTGGAATTGTTAAGCAAGTCATTAGGAGAGAGAAAATCTGGAGTGATTGTAATTCCTTTAGCTCTGTTCTATCTTCCTTTGTAAACATTTCAAGAAAATAATCAATAAAATTTGTAGTTATTCATCTTCAAATGGATTAGTTAAGTAAATTCTAGTGAGGGGTGTATTGTGGGATTTCCTGCAACTACATATGCGCTAGAAACAGGGATTGAAACAAGATTGAAGATAAAAGATTGCAGTTAAAATTATCCGAATCAAGAAAATGAGAGAGAAAAATGTGAAATCAGATGAAGTAGAGAAGTTAAAAAACAAGGAATATGATGAAAATACGGAGTATAGTACAATTACAAAAGCAATGATTAATGAATTTCATGAAAACATCAGAGGAAGAATACATAAACGAGATTTTAAAGGAAAAAAGATTATAGACGGCGAGAAGACATCGTCTTTGAAAGAGTGGGAAAAGCAGAAAATAACATTCTTAGCAGCAGAGGTACCTAAAGAGGGTTTGAGCCATACATCCCCATTAGTGATCACAATAAATGCATGCAAAAATGGAGAAGAACCGGCAAAAGCAGTGGAAGAATGGGCAGTAAATAGAACTTTGGTGGATACAGGGAGTTTGGTGAGCATCATGTTTTACCATACTTACAAAAAATTAGGATATAAAGATGAAGAAATGATTTCCCCAGCGTATTATATTCATGGTTTTGGTAAATCTATAACGAAACCTAAAGGAGAGGTAAAATTACAGTTCTGCTTGGAGAAATTGAAACACGGGTGACATTGAGTGTAGTGGATATGGAATCGCCATACAATGTGTTGTTAGGGAGGCCATGGGTACATGCAATTAAGGGCAGAAGCGTCAACATTTCACCGGCGTATCAAGTTTCCTATGCCAAGCTGGAATTGGTGAAATCAGAGGAGATATTGATAAAGGGAGAATATATCATCAAGACGAAGTAAGGCATTATGAAGAACGAGTGAAGAAGCGAAGAGATCGCAAGAAGATGGTAAAAGCAGCTAAAAAAGAAGAAGAATTTAAAATTTACATGATAAGAGCAAAAGAAGGAAAAGGAATACCTAGCGCAATATCATTTGGATAAGGAAATGAAAGGACCAACCCCTATGGGAGAACCGAAAGCTAGCTATATCGCAGTGAGAACAAACAAAAGAAGTGAATGTTGGGCGAAGAAGAGCCCAAGATGTTAAAAATTGGGACTAAAATGGAAGTAGATGAAGAAAGAAGAACTATTGATTTCTTTGCGAGATTATAAAGATATTTTCACGTGGGATATGGATGAAATGCAGTATAGATCCATTTGTGGCTTGTCATAAATTGGAAATCGACGAGAAATGTATGACCATTCAAACAAAGAATTAGAAAGATCGCAACAGACATATCATCCTCAAATAGAAGAAGAATTACGAGAAAATGCTAGATGCGGGAATCATTAGACAAGCAAAATATCCCGAATGGATAGCAAATATGGTTATAGTCCCAAAGAAGAAAAAAGGGATAAGAATTTGTATAGATTTTACCGATCTAAACAAAGCTTGTCCTAAAGATAGTTTCCCGTTACCAGATATTCCGCAATTGGTTGAAGCTGCGGCAGGAAACGAAAGGATATCATCTCTTGATGGATATAAAGGTTACAATCAAATTCCTCACTTGAAGAAGATCAAGAACATCTTTGCTTTCTTCGCTCCAAGAGGATTATACTGTTATACAAAAATGCCGTTTGGTTTGCGAAATGCCGGAGCAACATACCAAAGAATGGTGGAGAAGGTGTTTGCGAGATGGATACACAAAACATTAGAGGTGTATGTAGATGATATGTTAATAAAAAGTAAGAAAGCAAAAGACCACATACAGGATTTGAAAGAAATTTTTGAACAAATGAGACATTTCAACATCAAAGTAAATCCAGAAAAATGCACCTTTGGAGTTGCATCGGGAAATTTTTTAGGTTACATCGTATCAAAAGAGGGAATCCAAGTCGACCCGAGGAGAAAGTACAAGCGGTTCGCGATATGCCAACACTGCGACAGGTAAAAGATGTTCGGAAGTTAAATGGGTTGCTAGCTTCACTAGGAAGGTTTATCTCGCGATCATCTGATAAATGCAAGCACTTTTTCAACATTCTCAAAAAGGGATCAAAGTTTAGATGGACATACGAGTGTGAGAAAGCCTTACAAGGAATAAAGGAACATTTAATGGATATATCAATTTTACAAAAAGCGAGAACCGGAGAAGAATTATTGATCTATCTTGCGACGACCTCGCATGCATTAAGTGCGATATTGCTTTGCGAGTGGACGTGAGGAGTAGAGAAACCAATCTATTACATCAGCAAAACTTTCAATGCCGCAGAAAGGAATTACTCGAAAATTGAAAAACTAATCTTGGCATTAGTTTACGTAACATTTAAACTTCGCATATAATTTCAAGCGCACATTGTTAAGGTAGTGACAAAAATACCAATCGAATCGGTAATGAAAAATTCAAAAAGATCGGGAAGAGTTGAAAGATGGAATGCTCAAATAAGTCATTGCAAACTCAAATACGAAATATTGTCTTCACCAAAATCACAAGTTGTCATGAGACTTTCAGCGAGAATTTCCTTTGGAAGAGGATGAACCGATAGAAGAAATGATGGACGTAGAAGAAGAACATGGAGATCCAAAAGACTTGTTAAGCTGAACCAAATAGATGGGAAATATTAGTACATGGGTCATCTAATGGAGAAGGTAATGGGATTGGAATTGTTGTGATATCGCGGAAGGCAATAAGATAGCTTTTTCTTTCGGATTAGAGTTTGCGTCAACCAATAATGAAACGAGAATATGAAGCTATAATACATGCTTTGCGATTCGCAATAGAAATGAAATTGGAAAATGTGAGGATTACCGGTGATTCGCAATTGGCTATTCGCCAAATAAAGAGGAATACACTACAAATGAACTATCTTTGCAAAAGTACAAGAAACTTGTTGACGAGTGTCGGTGTAGATCTAGAAAATAAAATGGAGACATATATCAAGGAGAAACAATAGACTCATGAGATGCTTTTGCCTTTATATCAAGTATGATGACAGATCCATTGCGAGAAATATAAAAATACAAACACTTTTAACACCGTCAATTAATAAAGAAGAAGAGCGGGAAAGCAGATGTAATGCTAATCGAAGATGGAACACAAACACTTTGCGAAGAAGATTGGAGAGCGAGAACTTCATGCATACACGATGAAAGGGGAAACACCAAGAAATAGATTAGAGGCACACAAATTAAAAGTCTGTGCAACAAATTATGAATTAAGAGATGGAGTACTATACCGACGATCTTTTAATGGACCTTCATTGAGATGTGTAACAAGGAAGGAAGGAGAAACCATATTGAAGATGTTGCATAGCGGGGATCTTGGTAATCATAGTGGTGGAAGATCTTTAGCACATAAAGCAAAAATGCAGGGCTATTATTGGCCGTATATGGATGAGGACGCGAAACAAATATCAAGGCGTTGCGAAGATTGCCAAAGACATGGGAAGAAGATACATGCACCAGGAGCGCCATTAAATTCTTCAATAAGTGTGTGGCCTTTTGGAAAATGGGGCTTAGATATTGTGGGACCATTCCTACCAGGAACATGACAGAGAATATATCTAATTGTCGCTCTTGATTATTTCACAAAATGGGCGAAGGTGAAAGCGGTACAACACATTCGCGATAAAGATGTTTTTACTTTCATATTTGAGAACATTATATGCAGATTTGGGATTCCGGCCACGGTTGGTATCGACAATGGGAAACGATTTGAAGGACAAAATATAGAATTCTTTGCTTAATGCATTTCGGATACGATGTGGAAAATCAACTCCTCTATACCCGCGGGCTAATGGCCGAGCGAAGCGACAAATAAAACAATTGCAGACATATTGAAGAAGAAGTTAGAGGGATACAATAAAGGATGGTGCGAACAAGTGCCCAATGTGGTATGGGCTTACAATACAACTAAAAGAGAAGCTACGGGAATGTCACCTTTTTGTTTAACATATGGGGTTGAAGCTGTACTCCCGACAGAAGTTATGATTCCAACAACAAAGAAAGAAGCTTGGGAGAAAAAATCTTTAGTGCGGGAACATTTTAATCAAATTAGATGAATTAGAAGAAAAAAAAAGAGAGAGAGCACTACAACATATGGAATTATCGGCGAAGATTGGCGAGAGAATATAACAAACGTGTTAAGATACGTGAATTTCAATAGGGAGATGCGGGTCTTTGCGAGATACACCAATATATCGAGCGTGAAAGTGGTGGCAAGTTGGCAAGAAAATGGGATGGACCTTATATCATTAAGGAAATAGTTGGCACGGGGGCATATAGATTAATGGATCCTGAAGGGAAAGATGTAGGACAAAGATTGGATAGACCATGGAATAGGTTGTATCTCAAGAAGTATTATCCATAAAAGATGGATGAAATGAAATGAATTTGGATGAAATGTTTTTGCGACGAGAATGATTGCGAAGTTGAATAAAACAAAGAAAGATTGTGCGAATGTCTCGCAAGCAATACATTACATAAAATGAATGATTGAATGATTTAACAAAAATGAATGAGTGAGTGAATGGGACGAACCTTTATGGCGTACACCCTAGTTCGCGAATGATATTTCGCAAGAGGCAAATGTAAGACCTAAAGTGCGTCATATAAGG
Organism: Papaver armeniacum; assembly: GCA_023531295.1. Taxonomy (NCBI): domain Eukaryota; kingdom Viridiplantae; phylum Streptophyta; class Magnoliopsida; order Ranunculales; family Papaveraceae; genus Papaver; species Papaver armeniacum. The sequence continues at coordinate 68,429 of JAJJWW010000364.1, forward strand.
GGTATCTCTTGACATGGCTCGGGGGAAAGGTTACACCGCTCCGGAACCTGAGTCATGGAGATTTGGGGCCCATGAAAGCCTATCAGGGAGAGATACCTTGGATTTCCAACTATATATATAAGGTTATACCCTGGTTGGACCCCGAGGGTCTCTTCCAAGGAGTCGGTGTATGCTCAAGGCGCCGGGGTACACGGTTGAGCCAAGAGTGCCAGGGCATTTGAAGTGTCTCGGCCATTCTTGGCAAGTCTTGGTATATCTTTGCACTTGGCCGAAGAAAACTCCACTTAGGGTGCGGTCTCGTAACCATAAGCCATATAGGTATAAGGGATAAGAGGCTGCGAAAACAAGCTGGTTGTTGTTAAGACCAGGATGGGAGGAGCTAGTCTTGTATGTCCGATGTACGCCTCCTTGAAGGGGCAACCAGGAGAAGATAAGGGCGGCACCCTCCATTAGGGGTGATAAGTGTCAAAAGACGCAAATGTCATGAGGCTTTATTTTCGCAAGGAAATTTAGGCTTGTCATATTTGTGCGATGATCCTGTAGAGGCAATAATACTAACGCAAGGATAAGACGAGATCAATGGGTTTTTGCATGAAAATGTAAAAACGTCCTGCGATTTCGTCGCGAAGATGGCAATGTCATAGGATTTTACATTCGCAAGAATATTTAAACCTGTCATATTGTCGCGAATAAAATATCCTGCAGAGGCAAAAATACTTAAGAAATGATAAGACAAGGTCAATGGGTCATTACATGAAAATGTAAAGATGTCCTGCGATTTTGTCACAACGAGGGGTGGCAAAATAAGACCTTTAATTAGGAAGGCAAAATAAGACCACACAATCAATGATAAGACAAGATCAATAGATTTCTTCATTTGTGAAGATATCCTGCGATCTTGTCGCAATGATAAATTTCAACATAAATAAAAGTAAGCGAACACGCTTGCGAGATTAAAATTGCAAATCTAAATGAGATAGAAAGAGAAGATAAGGGATTATTCATCAAGGGACTTGGTCTTTCCAATCAAAAAGAGTACTTCAACAGAAATTGAAAAGCATCTCATGCAAAAAGTCATACGAGAAAAAAAAGTGGAAAATATAAAATTACAGGAGTAGCTTAATTTTCTACATCTACATCGATATTCTCGGCAACAGGAGATGATAAATGTTCTTCAACAATTTTATCAGCTTCACCTTCGCTAGGTGGAGGATTTCCATCAGAAGTTTTTTCATTTGGATTCTCAGCTTCATTTTCGCCAATAGGAGGATTTTCATCAGAAAATTTTTCATGAAGATTCTTATTGACAATTTAATTGTTCGCGATGTCTTCGCAGCTTTCATAATCGTAATCACTATAAGGAGAATTAGGAACTTCATCCTCTCCAACTTCCAAAGGTTCAATAGAGACATGTTCAAGGGATTTAGAGAGTAAGATCTCATTCACAAAAACTTCAGCTTTGGGATGAAATTGACGAAGAAGTGCCTTATGTTGATTCCTACTTTGGATATCTTTAAGATGGCTAAGATAATTAAGCCTTCTTGCGGCACGATCACGAGAATGGGCAAGAGTAGCGACAAGTGTTGTATTTTCCTTGCGAATCTTGGCATGGGAGGATTCCAAAGTAGACAGCGAAGTGCGAAGATCTTTCTCAGATTCTGCGAAAATATAGAAGAATAGCAGAGTTAAAAATAAAAATTAATGTAAGAAATTAGAAAAAGAAAACGGCGGATGAGGCAGTCAAATTTTATGACTACCTTCCTTTTGCGAGATAAGATGTTGGGTCGGGCCAAGCAACTATTCTCCAAATGATCCATGGCATTATCAAAACCATCACCGACAAGACCTTTTAACCGAGAACGCAAGCTTTTTTCATTAGAAATCGATGTAAATTATTTTCCTTCGCAAGGGAGGAATGAGATTCTTTTAACTTGGTATATTCATCCTTGAGATGGTTTTTGTTTTCACACTTAGAGTTATTCTACCACTGAATAAGCTTATCTCTTTCGGTAGTGGTTTCTTTGAGTTTATTTTTCAATGAGCGAGATAGATTGTTCTTGCTCATTCGGTGCTTTTCGACAAACATCAAGTTGTTGCGAGGATATCGCCACCTTGCCCAACAAAGCTCGCTTCTCTTGAGATAAAGTTCCATTTTCATCGATAAGGTTTCCAACTCCAAATTAGATTTAGTCAAAGAATATGAGAGATGCGACAATTCGTTACTTAATAATTCTTGCTTACGGACTAAGTAGGCGTTTTCTTGGGTTAGATTATTTATCTGGTCAACGAGAATATGTATGGAGGTTATCTAATCGATTATATTGCTCCATCCAAGCATCTCTTCCGTTCGAGTTTCTTCCACGATAGATTCCACTTGATATATCTCCATTTTACGTTTCGATTCAAAGCTTGAAAGGCGAACAAAGTCTTCAAAAAAAAAAAAAAAAAAAAAAAAAAAAAAATGGGGAGGAATTGATACCTTTTAGTTCTTCATTCTTCTATGCGAAGATTATCGCGATCAGTGAAGTATTATGAAGGCTATTCTTCAAGGTCTTAATTTCTTGTTCCAAGGATGCTCGCGACATGGTATCGGAACCAAAATACTTGCTCAAGGATTCATAAACACTAGATCGATAGGATCGGTGGAAATTTTCTTAACATCATTCATGGTATACGATAAAACTTTAAAAGCTACATCTATCCCTTCCAAGTTTTCTTTAGTAAGAGAGATAGATCCAGAGGAAGAGGAAATGATGGAGGAAGAGGGAAAGGTTGAATCATCTTTAGAAATAAGAATGTCAGTTAAAGGAACCTGATTAACAAGCAGGGGCGAAGTAGAGGTATTAAGGGTAAAAGTGGAGAGAGGTTCATTTTGAAGAATTTCATTAACGGAAAATTCAGGGATTGATTCGTCATGCGAGATCCTCGCCTGAGAAGGTGAGTCATCATGAGAGGAAAGAGTTGGTTTATCTTGCGAAGAAATCGCTAGAGAAGATGAATTATCTTGCGAAGGTATTGTAGGAGAAGCAGCAAGTTTAAACCCAGGAAAAGAAATCGAAGGCGCAACAGGTTTAGAAGGGCGAGGCTTCTTGGGGGATTTATCACCATCCTGCGATTACAAGCTAAATAAGAAACAGAGGCAACAATATTGTTATTAAAAGAGTAAATGTTTCTTAAATACCTTATTATTCGCAGGCTTTCTTTTAGAGGCAAATGATTTCGGTTGTTTCGGTTGCGAACCCATGGAAGCACTAGGATTTATGTGATGAATTTGGTGCTAGATTTATCCTTGCTGAAACAAAAATGGCAAGAGAAACATTAAAATAAGAATAGTATCCAAATAAAAGACTTCAATAAGAGAGATCAATCATGAAATAATCAAAATTAGCAAAATCAACGAGACTTTGATGCCATAGAAACGATGTGAGAAGAGTTGTAGCGAGAAAAGACGATGAAGAAGACGATGAAGGAAAGCGGCGAGAGAAAAGTTGCGGAGACAATAAAGAAGATGAAGTAAAAGAAAAGAAGAATTTTCATAAGGAACTCTCCTTTAAATAGATGGGGAAAAATGCTTAGGATAACATTAAATGTCTTAGGTAAAAAGTGAAATTTTAGATACGTGTAAACAGTCATTCCTAAATTCACGGAATCTTGTCGGTAAAAAAAAATAGATAGAAAACAAACAGTTGCGACATTTCAAAATGTTAGTTCTCATGACATTCTCTTCTTCGCAGGGAAGACATGAGAAGAGGCAAGATGTAGGATCAGAATATCGCAACCTCAATACTTCGTGAGAGTAATAAACGACAACATCACGAAGGAGTCGTGGGGAAGTAAAATAAATGACGCAATGGATGACGACATCCAGAACACGAGGAAGATGTGAAAATCTGGCGAAGGTTAAGAGTGTCGCGAGGACGAACACTTATACACTTGCGACACTTCGCGAGTTATTCCCGAAAATAAAGGACAGCTTAGATGTCATCCACTGTGTACTACCCTATATAAAGGGTTGAGTCAGTCTGTTGTAGAGAGAGTTCTTTGGAATTGTTAAGCAAGTCATTAGGAGAGAGAAAATCTGGAGTGATTGTAATTCCTTTAGCTCTGTTCTATCTTCCTTTGTAAACATTTCAAGAAAATAATCAATAAAATTTGTAGTTATTCATCTTCAAATGGATTAGTTAAGTAAATTCTAGTGAGGGTGTATTGTGGGATTTCCTGCAACTACACTTACCCAAAGAGAGGATTAACCGTCATGTTGTCAGAACACAATATGTAGCAGCTTAGCTAGCTAATTTCCACGAGACTAGAGAAAACAAGGATCATGGGCATATTTTGATCTACTTAGATCGCCCTCCTCGCAATTCAGAATCAATGTGATTAAAAATAAATTCCAGCGCTATGCGTATTTGTCATTTCACCCAAAGCTCATAATAAGCGAGAAACATAAAATTCCGCTAGCACGAGAAAACCGAGGGGAAAAGCTAATGTATCTCTAAGGAAACAAGTAATTGATACGGTACCCAGCATATAGCTTTAATACGTGAGGTGCTAAAGAAGCGCCTTAACATATCCTAAAGAGCAGGAGTCGATATCTAATCGATCTTAAAGTCTATTGGTCATGCCTACTATGTAAACAACCTTACCATTTAGAGAGACCATGAAACACATACATTTGCGTGCACGTATTCTCTGTAAGATTACATGTCCGCTTGAGCTAGCCGATCGATATGTAACCATTTGGATGTTGTAACTAAAACCGCTCTCTGTAAGCCGATTTGTCATACATCGTGACTCTCATATACTTGTGCCTAATGTAGAATAGTCGCATATATAAGCGCGTAAAGCATAATTTACTCGTCATGACTCAGAATGTGTTCGCTCTGGCACTCGGGGACTGCATTATAAAATGTCAATATCTTTTCTATCGCCCGCTCCTTTATCACATATTATGCTAAGAATACCCTACGCCTACTAGGATGAAAACGGGAAACCCATTACTGACACACAATAATCTTATTGGATTATTATTGGAACACGATAAACATTGATTTGAATGATAGTCCCGGGGACTCGGAAGCGCGGATATAAACCATTCATTGTGTTTTACCAACTTGCATAGATCTTGCCAACTGTTTCAGCGTGAAAGGATGCCTCCTCTTCTTTGAGCCAGACAAGGGAGGAAAAGAAGCGCCCTTCTAGTAACCTTCGAGGAGATTCGTTATCGGAAGAAGCTCCCAACTCCTCTTTATCCCCCTCTTTCTACGGAGCCTCGACTTTAACCCGTGTCTAAAATTTGGAAGTTTATCGAATTTGCCTTGGCTAGAATCAAATGATCTTGAAGATCCCTATCGCTCTTATTCATAGCTTTGAAGATACAAGACTCAGAATAGCAGGTGTCGCCATGAATAGGAAAATCATTAAGCGCGAACACGTCTTCCAGCACTGAAGTCGCCTCCCCCAAGCAAATAAAAAACATGTGAGGATCAATCATCTAACGAGCAAATAAGCGCGCCAAACTGTCATGATCTCGCCGGACAGTTACACCGAGAGTCTGCTATGGCGTCCTCTATGCCCAAATAGCGATCATTTCCCAATGATCGGGGTTGGAGTATATGTAGTCCACCTAAGGCTCCCAAGCTGGTGGAGATTCAGCGGATGAGCAAAGTGCGATTTTCGGAATAACATAGTTTCCATGTGAGCTGCTAGGCGAGGTACTTCCTCTAAGGTAGCTATCGGGGACGCATCCGCCTGGGGATATATAAGCTAACCATCGGATGAGGATGAAGGGAACACGTGAGGGTTCAGCATGCACGGATGTGTCCGTCTGAAAATTCCATCGGTTGCAACCATTAGCTGACGAATCAACATGTGACTGTTGACCTGGCCTATGACCAGTCAAGAGTTAGGGGACTAATGTTGATACATGAAAATAATTATCCTTAGAAAAATGAGTCCCCTTAACCCTTTAGGAATCCCTCTTAAGATATGGAGACTTGGAGACTAGGCCCAACCCATAGGATGATGGGTGATCCTAGCCCAAAAAGAGGAAAATGGAAGAATTGGGCTTCACTCCAAGCCAAAAGCTAGAAGCCCATGGTAACTTGGATAAAGGGGAAGTGGTAGTTTTGTAATATATTGATCTTATGGGTGTTTATCCATAAAAGGAGGAGGAAGGATTATTATAAAAGGGAAGAAAGGATATTTAGAACATCACTCTTAACTGATCTATTCTCTCTCTTCACCTCTAAGGGGGTTGGCTTGCTGTGGCTTGGACTTGCTTCTCCTTCCCACTTTTACCCTATCGACAGTGTACAACAACCACACCCAATATTTCGTTTGGAAATCTGAATAGACAAACTCAATATACTTTCAAGAGAATCAACTAGACAAGTCGGACTCAATCTAGAGAAAAGTATATCAAAAGTTTTATATCTCTAACTTTCAATTCAATCAATGAATCGGCAAATAGGAATTTGCGAGCACGATTGAATATAAGAGAAATAACTTGAACGGTACCAAAGACCAATGTTCAAGGATCAATTAATTTCAATCAACAACCAAAGGTTGGATTTATCAATTGATCGATTCAACACACAACTTTGTAATATTTCAATTATATAACAAAATATAATGTGGAAAAGAAATAACACGAGACACGAATTTTGTGTTAGAGCATGGCTCGGTTGAACCCACCAAGCGTTGGTATGTCAAGTTTGGTTGTCATATTTTAGTGAATCAAAACTCATGTTAAGAGTCGCTTGATTATGTACTAGAGTTAAACTTTGTATAAGTTAGCTTGAAAGTATTAGGATATGAGACATTATAAGTATTTCGAAAACTTGAAGATGTGAAGAAGCAAGGAGCTACAACGACAACAATCATCCTTCCACTTGAGGTTATTGATATTTGACTTGAACTTTTTCATTCCCTAACGTATCTTTCAAGTCGTGCATATTGAAAACATAAGCTGCATGAAGCATATTTGAACTCTAGATAGACATAGTATTAAGGAATACAATACGAGGTTTATTGCTTAACCATTAAACTTTGTAGATAAGACATCGCCATAATCATTTGAATGCTATTGTGATTATGTATGGGTATGAGGTGAGGATTTCATCCTAGGGAACAATGTTTACATGTGTTCTAAGGAAGTAAGTTCATAAACTTGTTTGTGAACCAAAAAGGAAATTGCCAGGTGTTATTGGTTTTGTTATTCATTGCATATCTTATGAACAACCAATATGTGTGATAGAGTATAACCGCTTATAACTTGTTGTGTTCTTGGTAGAACTATTCACAAAGGCCTGACTTATGTATTGGTATAACTTTTATTAGTAAAACCGATCTTAAGTAATCACCTGTGGTATGATCAGATTTTGTATGTCTGACCTTGTAAGGGAAAGGGAACCGATCCTTGTACGGGAAAGGGAACCGATCCTTATAAGGAAAAGGGAACCGATCCTAGTAAGGGAAAGGGAACCGATCCTAGTAAGGGGTGCAGTATATTAAAGGGAACCGATCCTTGTATGGGGTGCATCAAGGTTTATAGCAGAAAGGGGAACCGATCCTATGGACATGTGCAACACATATAAGTTAGATACCATATATATGTGGGGAACCGATCCTAGTACTTAGTCAACCGAACTTTTGGGAAGCTAGTGTGACTATGCACAGTACTCACATGGAGGTAGAACCGAAACTTGTTTTGGTAGAACCGTAAACCCATGATTGTGATTGAATGTTGGTTTGATCAATCACATAGTTCTTGAAAGTCAGATGAACCAATTCTAAACTTGTTTGGAAATGTGGAAAATCGGTTTCAAGGTTGTAAGTGTGAAAGAGAACTTACAAAGTTAAGATGTCTACAAACTTTGAACACGTGTTGTGAATGTTTATTTCTATAATTGTTCAAAGATATTCCTTAACGGCTAAGGGAAGAGAATCCCAGGATCAAAAGATAAGTAAGTTAAGAATCTTTTAATTAAGGTTATTAATTTCATTTTGTAGGGAAATTACAGAATTAGTAATGTGCATTTACTAATTAGATTTTCTGAGAGATTTCGATCGTTGTTTTTGGACAGAGCATTTCCAGGAATTATGAAAACCGAATTTGTGCTTTTATGAATATCTTGAGAATATTTTCGTTTTTGGAAATTCCTTTGTGTCCAAACATCCGTGTCTATAAATACACGAAGTTTGCCTTTCTAGCAAACTAATCCTTCGTATTTCATGATTTACTCTTTTGTTGTTACTGGTGTATCCGCCTATTCGGAGAGGAGAGTAACCTAATTAGGCAAAATCTCTTACGGTTTAAAGTCTTCTTTGGGATTGAGAAGCTCTAGCGCGACCCGTTGGTGGGAAACTAGATAATTGCGGTTTATCTTTGTTTTTCGATTGATTTGATTGACTAACGGTGGTTGAAATCTGATTGAACCTAGTTTGTTTATTCTTGAGAATCTTCTCTTGATATAAGATTCACTCAAACTAGTTCGAGTTTCGACAATGGATCTTTAGACTTGTTGTTAGTTCTAAAGACGATCTTGTGGTAATCCATTGTTAACGGACTACATTACGTGCGTGATTGATGACAAGAGATTCAAGTGATTGTGTGCAGGTTTTATTGAAGATTTAAGAAAATTTGAAGACAAAGAAGATATTGAAGATCTGACTTGGGTTTTATAATCTTTGGTGTGCACAATACTTGTTTCGGTAAAAGAGGATCCAATTAATAATCGGTTTATCCTTGTGATAGATTGGATTGATTAATTGAGTAGATCGGCATCAATACGTTTCCTTGTGATTAAAGGTATTGATTGGCTTAATCTTAAACGATTACCTTTGGGTGATTGAACATAAGATATATCTAAGGACTGACGAAGGAGTTTATGTTAAGATAAACAGAAGAGCCTTTGTCCGACTCAGATCATTTAACAAAGTAAACATACTTTGTTGAATAGAGTTGATACCAAACAGATTTGTTGTTCCTTTACTGTTTGGAATATGAACCAAAGGAATTGTTCCAAGTACGTGACTTATTCACAAGTCGGAGGTGTGGGAATACAGACGGAACTAAGTGAACTATAGGGTTAGTTACTTGGTCTCAACTATACGAAGTTAGGTGTAATTTTGTGTAGCGGCTTAATCACGAGTATTCAATTCGGACAAGGTCCAGGGGTTTTTCTCGCATTTGCGGTTTCCTCGTTAACAAAATCTTCTTTGTGTCATTTACTTTTATTTTCCGCATTATAATTGTTTTATTATAATTAAAGTAAATCACACAAATGTTAATTCCTATTTACTTGATAAGCAATCCTATTGTGTTTGGTTAAGTCTGAACCTTTGTATCAAGTAAACATACTTCGTTGTTGTATGGTCTCGATCTCGTATCCATAGACGATCACACGAAGTGTGAACCGATTAGTTGTATTGTCTCGACTCGGTCCATAGGCAATCACTTTCGGAGAAAGGACTTATAGGTAGGAAAATTTTTAGTTTGAGGTATATTTGGGTACCCTCGCCTTTTCAATTGGTATCAGAGCATGCAAACACGAAAAGATCTAACAATCTGTGTTTGGTGCGATCCAACCTATAAGAATGAATCTAATAAGTGATTCAGTTAACGTTCCACCAAGATTTAATGGAAGTAATTATCCATTATGGAAATTGGCTATGAAGGCCTTTCTTCAATCCCAAGATTTTAATACATGGCTATTAATCGAAGACGGATACCAACGTCTGATAGATTATTCGGAGTCAGATTTCAAACGATTAGCGTCGTATACTCTTGAAGAAAGGATTCTTGCAAAACAGAATTCTGATAGTTTAAACGCCATTATACATGCAGTTAGTGATGATCTTCTTCATCATGTGTTGTCTTGAGAACTTCTAAAGAAGCATGGGATATTCTTGAGAGGCGTATTCAAAGGAGATGAATTTGAAAAAGAAGCTAGACTTCTCATCCTTTCATTTGAATGGGAACATCTCCATATGGATGATAACGACACCTTCGAGGAGTTTAACTCTAAACTTTATGAGATTGTTAATGCATCTTTTCTCCTTGGAAAGGCAATACCTGAAAAGGAAATAGTTTGCAAAATTCTCAGATCGTTACCATCCAGATACGAGTCTAAGAAACATGCCATAATAGAAGGAAATGATCTTTCTACACTTTCTCGAAGCTCCCTTGTAGGAAAGTTAAAGATCTTTGATAGAAAATTTTCTTGAAGAATGGCGAGAAGCGTTGCCAAAAGATTATGGTACCTGTTGAAAAGGAGCTTGACTCAACTACTGTGCTTCTTGCGCAACGAATTAAGAACATTTTATCTGGTGATAAACGTGTTCCTGATACATTATCAGTTTTCCATAAAAAGGTTAATGATGAAATTCAATGCTTTAAGTGTGCGTAAATTCGGACATATGGAAAAACCTTGTCCCCGTGAGAAGAACTAGAAAGTGCAACGGGGCATTTGTTTCCACTCTTGATGATATTCCAGAGGAAGAATCCAATGAAAAAATATCTAATTGCAATGCACTTCTTACCAACTCAAACAGTGATGTCTTAAGTAAGTCTAATCAACTTCTAGAAAAACTTGAGTTGGAAATTAAGGAAAATGAAGGGTTAAGCCTAGATCTTGAAAACCTTTTGAAGTCCATCTCAGATAAAACCTGTATGGTAGAATCTGAACCAGAAAAATTCTGTGAAATACCAAGAGAATCGGAAACCAGTTTTTTTGATGACACAAGAAGTTCTTCATGTGAAGAAAATGATCTCGCTATAATCCTTTGCAGAATCAAACTCTTCCAAGCCCTTCGAAAAAGGATAAGGAAGACTAGTAAGTTTTTGGGGTTTCAAAAACTAATTGCAAACTCTGGCAATTACAAAAGAGAGGAAGAACGAGAAGGAAACACGAGTCCTTTGTGTTGATAAATCATCCTAAGGATGTTTCTGCTAAGAATGGTGAGAATAATTCTTACCTCAACACACACTGATGGTGTTGAGTTTTGCATCCTCACTTGTTGCCCAAAAATTCTGATTGTGAGGAAGCATAAATCTGGGCAAGTTATTCATGTTTGTTTCTTCAGTGAAAAATATTGGATATTTCTTATTTTTGGAAAAATAGTTTTGGTTTTCTTAAAACCAAATATTTTTATATTCCTTGATTTTCTCCCATCTTATAAATCTTCTTCCTGTCCGAAAGAAGGCTATCATATTTCAATGGAGAAATCAGTAAAAGAAGAATCATCTCTTGATGATGTAGCACTTTGTGCGTCAGTTATGTCTGAAACTCATGAAGTTCCTCTTCATGATGACCCTCAAGTCTCTCTAAGAAAACAAATTCACTATGTTAAAGGTTGCATTAGGTATCACGAATGGATGTTAAAGGATTCAAAAGAAGTACTAGAAAACCTTCATTCTCAACTGCTGGAGATGAACATATCTACTGAAAGAGGAAGTACTCAGAGGAATTCGAATCCAGTTTTTGAAAACAATCTTCACAAGAAACGAGAGAGCACTACTAGAGATTAAGTTATTTGTTGTAATGCTTAATTTAGTATAATAGACATCAATTTTTGATTTCTTTCATTGATTGTATTGGTCTATTATGAATAAAATTATTTGATTGGTAATTTTTCTTGTGATAGTTTTTGGTTTACATAGCTTGTGCTTAATTGCTTTTACCTTATTGCTATGTATGTTTATGGGATGTTTGATTTCGGTTTTACTACCTTAATATTTGATCTCATATATTGTGAACCCTCATGGTTTGGGTGACTTTTTGATTTAGCGGGATTAAGTTCTAGCCCATGTATTACGAGGGGTTACGATCAGAAACAATATGTGAAAAAGTCACAATATGTTGAATCGGTTTTGGTTTAGCATAAAAGCATATGTGTTTTGACGGTTTTCAACTTTTGCTTGCAATTGTTAAAACCGATTTTCAACCTTTCTCTGGTAAATGTTGAGGTGTGTTGTTATTCTTTTGTTCATGCATAAGGATAGGTTGGATTTATCAAAGGATTCTGAGGGGTTCTAATAGAAACAATATGTGAAAAAGTCACAATATGTTGAATCGGTTTTGGTTTAGCATAAAAGCATATGTGTTTTGACGGTTTTCAACTTTTGCTTGCAATTGTTAAAACCGATTTTCAACCTTTCTCTGGTAAATGTTGAGGTGTGTTGTTATTCTTTTGTTCATGCATAAGGATAACAACGTGGTGATAATTCGATATTAATTCTCCCTGGACGAAGATGCAATCATATTGGAGAAGTGGATGCGAAATTGGAGGTAACAATCTTGTTAGTTAATTGTTTTCCTGTTTAAGAAAAGCCTGAGTTTATATTATATATATTTGTTGCTTTTGCTTAACCAAAATTTCGGTTCAATTGATATTTATTCCATGATGTGTGTGTGGATGTGTGTTTCAATTGGTTCCGGTTAAGAAAAACTATTGTTATCTTACTTTATTGTGTGGTATCAATTGTTTAGGCTTACAAAATTTCGGTACAATTAAAGTGTGTGAGTGATTCAATTGGTTCCGGTTAAGAAAAACTATAGTTATCTTGCTTTTGTATGGTATCAATCGTTTAGGCTTACAAAATTACGGTGCAATTGCGGTGCTTATAATGTCTATGTTGTTTCAATTGCTTCCGGTTGAGGTGAATAATTATGCAAGTTGATTTATTTTGGTCTGTTTGAATTATTTATGGATTAACGAAATAATATGTGTACGGGATGAGTTGTTTAGTCCAATTCGATTCTGGATAAGATAAACTAAGTTAATTCTGATCTTAGTTATACTTATCAAAGTGAGGTTTCGGTTATTCAAGTCTAATCGAATGCCTAAACAAGAAATGCTAGTTAACTAACCTGGTACTTGTCTTGTTTAAAATTGAAAGGTCTAAGTTTATGGATAATTAGAACTTGATGAGAAAAATGGAGTTTATCTTTATTTTGGTCTTATCGAATTAAGCGGTTGTTTTTGAACAATTGGTTTAGCAAAGGGACTAATATGCTTAGTTATTTTTGGTTTTCTAAACTAAATTGGAAAAATTGTTTCGGACAATTGTTTCCTTAGTAACATATCAAAATAAGACTACTTGTAGTTTCGGTTTTGATATTGGTTATCAGAACATGATGTGTGGAATCCTCGTGCCTAACTCTACAGGTTTGCAAGTCTATTCTGAGATTTGTAAGATTCTTTTCGTGTTGTCCTTTATTTTTTCGTTTCTTTGTCATTTTTGTGAAAAAAAGGGGGAGAAATATATGGAGTAAACAGGTGATGCTGGGATTGATATTTATATTGATTGGTAATAAGGTTTTTAATTTTTTATTGTTGTAGTAAATAGGTTGTCGTTCACTCGGACGTTGTTGAGATTAAATTTAAAGGTTTAACGAAAATAATAAAAGAGAGAGTTACTGGGTCTAGGATTCCACCAAATTCATATCAATAGGTTCAATTATTTATTCTTCAACAATTATAGCTCAATAAATAAAACAACACCGACTCTTATTTTTGCCATAGTAGATTCTCCAAACATTAGTTATAAATCGTAAGCATGGGACATCAAACATCTAAGCAAGCATGACCCATCTAATAAAATGATAACTAATTTTTTCAAATCATAAAACAATTTAAAATAAATGCAAAAGTCATATAAAGAATTAATTAAAATTACCCACGTATGAAGTTCGGCTTCCTCCGTCGACCCAGTGTAGGGGTCTAGCTTCTCATGATAAAAACACACTCAAAAATATAATTCATAGCTCAAATGGTGTTTTTATTGAAGAAAACTAATAATACAATGAATGCAACGTTATTTGTAGTGGCGTTCGAAATCACTATTACAATAATTGTTGTAAAGCTGAAGCTATTTGTTACAAATGGATTACAAAGATACGAATAATTAAGACGCTAGGATGTTGGAAAAATAAGACACTAGAAATAACATTTGAGTTTGCAGTGTTATGTTCTTCGTGGCTTCTTCTTCCTGCATGTGATGATTCACTATGCAAATTCCTATTTTGCACTCAGTCACTGCCCCAAACTCCCGATATCCCTCGTTCGGTCTTCTTCATCTCCTATTTATACAACATCACCACAATAACTCTCAAATCTTCTCCAAATCTTCGGCAGTAAAGAAGATATATTCTCGGGTTGTTTTCTTTCCATTCTTGTCTTCTGACGCTGTCAATCAGTGTTTACACGCTCCAATCATGCTGCCAACACGTCAAAGAACGAGTCAACACGGCGAAAACACATGCAATCCTTCCAAAGCTACACCAACGAGAATTGAGTATCATTCAAACTTTGTTTCACTTGATCCATGATTACAACCCATGCTTTTCGATTCTATCACCATTACCACTCCTGTTTAGTTAAAGCGGGATATTCCACGTCAATCCCGGCAATTTAATCTCACCAAAACTCCCAGAAATCTTTCACGAGAACTCTCGGGTTTTTGTGACATTACATTTTCTTCAAACCCGAGTATGTATTGAATCGAAACCAACACATCCATCTTCTCTGTCTATCCCAGGGGAATGAACCTAATCAAATTTTAACAGTAAACCCCGACAAATACTCCACCAAATCTCTCCCGAACTCCCACAGAAACCCGAGTTTATTTCCGACTCTGTTTTGCATTACACAAATATCCAGCAAATTCTTTTGAAACTAAACACATTACCAAGCCTGTCTTGATCAAACAGAGTAAACCCAAAGAGTTTCAGTGGTTGAATCACCTTAAAACTCGTTCAATTCTCAAACCCTAGTTTCTGCCACAAAATTCCCTTAAAAATTCGATTTTGAAATGTTGAAGATGAAGTGCCCCTTAACCAGAGTGGGGTGCGAATAGCCACAGGTTCCAAATAATAAAGAAGGTGCCCCTTAGTAACTGGACACCCCTTAGTAAGTGAGGTGCCCCTTAACCGACATCGAGAGTCCGAATAACATGTGTCCTCCGGGGTACAAAAACCACTTTTCGAGCAACTTTCTCCATAAGAGCTTATTTCACAAAACACACCTACAAACAAGTTTATTAGTGATAAAATGAGTCCCAACTAATGTATTTATGGGTGAAAATGCGTCGCACTTTCGTGCTCATCAATTGGCATCGCTAGGGAAAAGAACATTGGTACTTGAATGTTTTTTATCTAACGAAAGAGTGAATGCACAGACTAAGGGGGAGTAACATATCATATGTTTGGTATAACAAAGATGTGCGGATTGAATATCTACCTATCTTCCTTAGGGGAGTAATAACGTTGTTATTATAATGTCAACAACGACATTTTCAAGGATTGAATGTAAGCGGTTTCAACTTGTCTTTGTTGAATCGGGAATCAAGCGGATTATAATGAATTATTGTAATTTGTTTATCCATATGATGTAAGAGTTTTGTCACTAAAATTGACAAAGGGGGAGATTGTTAGAGCATGGCACGGTTGAACCCACCAAGCGTTGGTATGTCAAGTTTGGTTGTCATATTTTAGTGAATCAAAACTCATGTTAAGAGTCGCTTGATTATGTACTAGAGTTAAACTTCGTATAGGTTAGCTTGAAAGTATTAGGATATGAGACATTACAAGTTTTACGGAGACTTGAAGAAGTGAAGAAGTAAGGATCTACAACGACAACATCATCCTTCCACTTGAGGTTAGTGATATTTGACTTGAACTGTTTCATTCCCTAACGTATCTTTCAAGTCGTGCATATTGAAAACATAACTGCGAAGCATATTTGAACTCTATATAGACATAGTATTAAGGAATACAATACGAGGTTTATTGCTTAACCATTAAAATTTGTAGATAAGACATCGCCATGATCATTTGAATGCTATTGTGATTATGTATGGGTATGAGGTGAGGATTTCATCATACAGAACAATGTTTACATGTGTTCTAAGGAAGTAAGTTCATAAACTTGTTTGTGAACCGAAAAAGAAAATTGCCGGTGTTATTGGTTTTTATTCATTGCATATCTTATGAACAACCAATATGTGTGATAGAGTATAATAGCTCACAACTTGTTGTGTTCTTGGTAGAAGCTGTTTACAAAGGCACGACTTATGTATTGGTATAACTTTTATTATTAAAACCGATCTTAAGTAATCACTGTGGTATGATCAGATTTTGTATGTCCGACCTTGTAAGGGAAAGGGAACCGATCCTTGTACGGAAAGGGCCGATCCTTGTAAGGGAAAGGGAACCGATCCTAGTAAGGGTGCAAGTACATCAAAGGGAACCGATCCTTGTATGGGGTGCATCAAGGTTTATAGCGAAGGGGAAGCGACCCTATGGACATGTGCAACACATATAAGTTAGATACCATATATATGTGGGAACCGATCCTAGTACCTAGTCAACCGAACTTTTGGAAGCTAGTGTGACTATGCATGAGTACTCACATGGAGGTAGAACCGAAACTTGTTTTGGTAGAACCGTAAACCCATGGTTATGATTGAATGTTGGTTTGATCAATCACATAGTTCTTAAAAGTCAGATGAACCAATTCTAAACTTGTTTGAAAGTGTGGCAAATCGGTTTCAAGGTTGTAAGTATGAAAGAGAACTTACAAAGTTAAGATGTAGACAAACTTTGAACACCTGCTGTGAATGTTTATTTCTATAATTGTTCAAAGATATTCCTTAACGACTAAGGGAAGAGAATCCCAAGATCGAAACATAAGTAAGTTAAGAATCTTTTAATTAAGGTTATTAATTTCATTTTGTAGGGAAATTACAGAATTAGTAATGTGCATTTACTAATTAGATTTTCCAAGAGATTTCGATCGTTATTTTTAGACAGAGCATTTCCATGAATTATGAAAACCGAATCTGTGCTTTTATGAATATCTTGAGAATATTTTTGGTTTTGGAAATTCCTTGGTGTCCAAACTTCCTTGTCTATAAATACACGAAGTTTGCCTTTCTAGCAAACTAATCCTTCGTAACAACGTGATTTACTCTTTTGTTGTTATTCTTGTGTCGCTGCCTATTCGGAGAGAGGAGAGTAACCTAATTAGGCTAAATCTCTTACGGCCGCTCAGTTTAAAGTATTTTTTGGTATTGAGAAGCTCTAGCGCGACCCGTTGGTGGGAAACTAGATAATTGCGGTTTATGTTTGTTTTCGATTGATTTGATTGACTAACGGTGGTTGAAATCTGATTGCACCTAGTTTGTTTATTCTTGAGAATCTTCTCTTCGATATAAGATTCACTCAAACTAGTTCGAGTTTCGACGAGGGGATCTTTAGACCGTTGTTAGTTCTAAAGACGATCTTGTGATAATCCATTGTTAACAGACTCCGTTCTGTGC
Organism: Papaver armeniacum; assembly: GCA_023531295.1. NCBI lineage: Eukaryota > Viridiplantae > Streptophyta > Magnoliopsida > Ranunculales > Papaveraceae > Papaver > Papaver armeniacum. The sequence goes on from JAJJWW010000364.1 coordinate 85,755, forward strand.
GTGATTGATCACAAGAGATTCAAGTGATTATGTGTAGGTTTTTATTGAAGATTTAAGAAGATTTGAAGACAAAGAAGATATTGAAAATCTGACTTGGGTTTTATAATCTTTGGTGTGCACAATACTTGTTTCGGTAAAAGAGGATCCAATTAATAATCGGTTTATCCTTGTGATAGATTGGATTGATTAATTGAGTAGATCGGCATCAATACGTTTCCTTGTGATTAAAGGTATTGATTGGCTTAATATTAAACGATTACCTTTGGGTGATTGAATATAAGATGGATCTAAGGACCCGACAAAGGATTTTATGTTAAGATAAACATAAGAGCCTTTGTCCGACTCATATCACTTGGTTGAATAGAGTTGATACCAAACAGATTTGTTGTTCCTTTACTGTTTGGAATACAAACCAAAGGAATTGTTCCAAGTCGTGACTTATTCACAAGTCGGAGGCGTGGGAATACGAGACGGAACTAAGTGAACTATAGGGTTAGTTACTTGGTCTCAACTATACGAAGTTAGGTGTAATTTTGTGTAGCGGCTTAATCCCGAGAGTATTGATTACGGACAAGGTCCGGGGTTTTTGCATTTGCGGTTTCCTCGTTAACAAAATCTTTTTGTGTCATTTACTTTTATTTTCCGCATTATAATTGTTTTATTATAATTAAAGTAAATCACACAAACGTTAATTCATATTTACTTGATAAGCAATCCTATTATGTTTGGTTAAGTCGAACCTTTGTATCAAGTAAACATGCTACGTTGTTGTATTGTCTCGATCTTGTATCCATAGACGATCACACAAAGTGTGAACCAATTAGTTGTATTGTCTCGACTCGAGTCCTATAAACAATCACTTTGGAGAAAGGACTTATAGGTAGGAAAAGTTTTAGCTTGAGGTATATTTGGGTACCCTCGCTTTTCATTTTGTTAACGAGGATAACCGCAAATGCGAGAAAACCCCAGGACCTAGTCAAGCGTTGAACACCATACTGTATTAATCTGCTATAGATACTAGCCTACTACCAATGAACTTGGATTTGACCGTAGTTGAACCCTAATCAATCTCACACCGATTCAAGGTACAGTTGCGCTCCTTACGTCTCTGATCCTAGCAAAATACTATACACTTGATTCCCTTAGCTGATCTCACCCACAACCAAGATTTGTTGTGAGCCAAAGTCGAAGACTTGATAAATAAATCTGTCTCACACAGAAAAGTCTATTGGAATAGATAATTTTGTCTCCCACAGAAATACCTACGAGTTTTGTTCCGCCTTTTGATAAATCAAGGTGCACATGAACCAATTGATAAACCAAGACTTATATTCCGAAGAAACAGCCTAGTATTATCAATCACCTCACATCTTAATCGTATGGTAGCGAAACAAGATATTGTGGAATCAAAACGATGAGACGAAGATGTTTGTGACTACTTTTAATCTTACCTAGCGGAGATAAATCTTAAGCAAATCTTAGCAAAGATAATACTCAATCACGATAGAAGAAGTAAGATCGTAACACGCAACTATAGAGAAAATAGTTGGGTCCGCTTCATAATCCCAATGAAGTCTTTAAGTCGTTAACCTACTGGTCTCGTGAAAAACCTAAGGTTAAAGGAGAATCGACTCTATCTTATACAACTAGTATCACATAGAAAGTGTGGGGATTAGGTTTCCCAGTTGCTAGAGTTCTCCTTTATATAGTTTTCAAATCAGGGTTTGCAATCTAAGTTACCTTGGTAACAAAGCATTCAATATTCACCGTTAGATGAAAACCTGATTAGACTCAAGCTAATATCTTTCAGTCGTTAGATCGAACTTAGCTTGTTAAACACAAATGAAATATACCTTCATTTAGGTTTAAGTAACCGTACCTAAACGTGTACACCATGTTGGCTCAAAAGTAGTAAACCGAGGTTAGCTATATGAACACTCTCATATCAACCTTATCCATCTTAACCATAACTAGTTCAAATGACTCAAATGAAACTAGTTAAAGAGTTGTTCAATTGTTATATTCTCATAGAAGTATACAAGAACACAATCGAAGCAAAATTGGTTTGATTCACTCGAATCATTTCATGAACATTATATCCACGGTTTGCAAAGAATGCATTCCTTAATATATAAATGTATTAGTTCATGAACAAACCAACTTTAGAACTTTAACCACTCAAGTATGCAAACGGGTACCATACTTAAGTAGCCGGTCTGAGTATGGGTTCGCCAGTATGCCAACGCGTACGCATACCTTAGTACAGTTCCAAAACCCAGCTGAAATTTCCGGACCTATACCTTACACAAGTACGCGTACCGGTATGTGTACTTGGTACACAAAATTTCACAACTACAAGTATGCATCACATACATGCAAGAATGCATACTATGTTCATAATCCAATAGTTCTAAACTCTATTTCAATCATTGAAACTTTCTTAGAAGATGACAATAGCCGTTTTCACACACTATTAGCATCAAAGCAATTTTCAAGTTATTGAAATAATCATAACGAAACATTCCAAGTCTACACCAAATGATTGTATCACACAAACCATGTAAGATGTTACTCGGCGATTTTCACATGATCATCTTTTGACTTTCGTCAAGAATAGTCGAGAAGAACCCTTTTTTATTGATTAAACAGAGAAGTCCCTTCCAATATCAATTAGATATTAAAAGAGGCATGGATTCCAGACTCGCAAAGCTCAGAGACAAAAAAAAAAAAAAAAAAAAAAAAAAAAATCAAAAAAATCTAAAACAATTTTCTTTTCCTAAAGCCTGAGGTGTGCATAATCTTTTCTCATTTAATCAGGCTCATGAGACAAGGTGCACAAACCAACACAATTAAGTTGTGCTGGGGTGAACAATAATCTGTCTACCATAACATATACGAAAGGAATTCATAGAGCCCTGTTTTTCAGAGTGTTTAGACCATAATTTTTTCTCTAATGATCTAGTATTTTCTTTGGAAACTAACTTCTTTGAAGAAGAGATGCGTTTACATACCTCTGATGATTTTTTGAACAAGTTTGAGCTTGTTTGCTAATCGATTCGCTCTTCGTTGAAGTTTGTTGACATATCTCATTTTGTGTTTGTACTTAAAACACTTTGAAAGTTCATGACCTTTGAGAGAACAAAAGAGCATGTCAACATGGAAGATGATTCAGACGCCCGAGATGTGTAGGCAGCTAGACACACAGTGGAACGTGAAAAATTAGAAAAAAAGTTTCCAGTAGAAACAGGTAGGTTCATTTTTTCTTCCAGACCGGTTGAGATTTCTTCTGAAAGAATATCAAGATTGATGTATGTATTGCTACAATTATCAAAATCAATATTTTCACAAAGAAGTGCAAGACTTGACTTTTCGTCTTCATTAGAATCATAGTTGTCAGGCATTTCATCAAGAGTTGCAGCTAGACCTTTGTTCCCAGTGTATTTTTTACAATTTGGACACTCATTTGCAAAATGACCAAAACCTTTACACTTAAAGCACTGAGGCATATCCTCGTCATCAGTTTCATCAATATACCTGTTTTTGGAGGAACACGATTATGAGGTTTAACCGATGACCTAGGTTTATCTCTAGAGAATCGTTTACTTTTCTTCAAAAGAAAATCCCTAAACTGTCTTGTGATCAAGGAGACTGACTTGTCAAGATCTTCATCTGATGAATCAGCCTCGGAAAGATCATCTTCAGAGATGCAAACACTTTTACTTTTGTCAAGTAATTTAGTGTTCTTTTGTGATTTGAAAGTAACATCCTTTCCGGATTTGGATGTATGCTCATGATCAAAGATCTTAAATTCAGTAGTATTTACGGAAAGAGTTGCAAGGTTATTACCTTCAACGATGGCATGCTTCTTATAATCGTATCTAGATGGCGCAATCCGAGAATTTTCGTCACAATGTCCTTTTCTGAGGAATATTCTTACCCAACGCAAAAGATGCATTAACAATTTCAGACACTTTGTGATTAAACTGATCAAATGAATCTTCATCTGCCATATGAAGGTTTTCCTAATCGGAATTTAGGTTTTGAAGCATGACTTCCTTTTTACTGGTATTTCCTTCAAATATGGTTTCTAAGATATCCAAGCATCTTTAGACCGAGTTCACGTAGTCACATGGTGGTGAAGATCTGGGGTAATGGCATGGATGATAGCATTTAACCCGTCAGAATTTGGCTTTGCAGCGAGAATCTCGGCAGGTTCATATACACCAATATCCTTAGGAACAGTTGCATCGCCTTCTGCAACAACCGGAGGATTATAGCCATTAACAACATAAACCCATGATTGAAAATCACGCGCTTGAAGAAAGGCACGCATAGAAATTTTCCACCATAAGTAATTTGAGCCATCGAAGACTGGTGGTACGTTAATAGAGATAGCACTTTTGTCCATATTCATATCGCTACAAACCCAAACTTATAAGGTCTTTAACGTGTTTTCCTGCTCTGATATCAATTGAAAAGGCGAGGGTACAACAACCACACACAATATTTCGTTTGGCAATCTGAATAGATAAACTCCAATATACTTTCAAGAGAATCAACTAGACAGTCAGACTCAATCTAGAGAAAAGTATATCAAAGAGTTTTATATCTCTAACTCTCAATTCAATCTGCAATCAGCAAATAGGAATTTGCGAGACCGATTGAATATAAGAGAAATAACTTGAACGGTATCAAAGACCAATGTTCAAGGATCAATCATTTTCAATCAACAACCAAAGGTTGGATTTACCAATTGATCGATTCAACGCACAACCTGTGATATTTCAATTATATACAAAATATAATACGGAAAAGAAATAACACAGACACTAGAATTTTGTTAACGAGGAAAACCGCAAATGCAGAAAAACCTCGGGACCAGTCGACTTTGAGCACCATCTTTGTATTGCTCGCTAAAGATACTAGCCTACTACCAACGAACTTGAAGTGGACCGTAGTTGAACCCTATTCAATCTCACACCGATTCAAAGTCGATTGCGCTCCTTACGTCTCGATCCCCGGCAGGATACTACACACTTGATTCCCTTAGCTTATCTCACCCACAACCAAGAGTTGTTGTGACCCAAAGTCGAAGACTTGATAAAAAAATCTGTCTCACACAGAAAAGTCAATTGGAATAGATAAATCTGTCTCCCACAGAAATACCTACGAGTTTTATTCCGTATTTTGATAAATCAAGGTACTTGAGGGAACCAATTGATAAACCGAGACTTATATTCCCGAAGAACAGCATAATATTATCAATCGCCTCACAATAATCTTAATCGTATGGTAGCAAAACAAGATATTGTGGAATCACAAACGATGAGATGAAGATGTTTGTGATTACTTTTAATCTTACCTATCGGAGATAAATCTCAAGCAAATCTTAGCAAAGATAATACTCAATCACGATAGAAGAAGTAAGATCGAACACGCAACTACGGAGAAAATAGGCCGGGTCCGGCTTCACAATCCCAATGAAGTCTTTAAGTCGTTAACTACAGGGTCTCGTGAAAAACCTAAGGTTAAAGGAGAATCGACTCTAGCTTATACAACTAGTATCCCACATGAAGTGTGGGGATTAGGTTTCCCAGTTGCTAGAATTATCCTTTATATAGTTTTAAAATCAGGGTTTGCAATCTAAGTTACCTTGGTAACAAAGCATTCAATATTCACCGTTAGATGAAAACCTGATTAGACTCAAGCTAATATCTTTCAACCGTTAGATCAAACTTAGCTTGTTATACACAAATGAAATATACCTTCATTTAGGTTTAAGTAACCGTACACAAACGTGTACACCATGTTGGATCAACAGTAGTTAACCGAGGTTAGCTATATGAACACTCTCGTATCAACCTTATTCATCTTAACCATAACTAGTTCAGATGACTCAAATGAAACTAGTTAAAGAGTTGTTTAATTTCTATATTCTCATAGAAGTATACAAGAACACAATCGAAGCAAAATCAGTTTGATTCACTCGAATCATTTCATGAACATTATAGCCACGGTTTGCAAAGAATGCATTCCTTAATATATAAATGTATTAGTGATAGGTGTAGAATACACCGTATTTAATATCTAGTATTTATGCTTTCTTTGCGAGTTTTCGTGTGAATTATGTATCTTATGTTCGCTTTTGAGTGTATTAGGTGTTTTGGAGTCATCGGAGCAAAAGAAGCGGAACTCGCTCAAATCGGAATTTCTTTGTATCACCTTGAAGAGGACGAAAAGACGAAGACAAAGGCGAAAGAACGAGGTTATTCCGATCTCGTATGAGGAAGTTAGAAGCCTACGAAGCAAGTTAAAGTTGTTGCAAGAGTGAGACAAGACCTGAACCTGGTAAAGACAAAGCGGCACAATTACTCAGGCAGCCGTAAGAGCATGAAATGAACTGTCGGTCTCAGGTGACTTGGTGGAATGATGATTGTTAAAGGCGGATAGCTTGATTCGTTAAGGGGCACCTTATCTTTAAAGACTAAAGCTAGGTCGAGATTTCTCCCTAGTTCGGTCAAGTCGACTCATTTCGATACGAGCTTGCACCGATTCCACCTTCGGCAATTAGCTAGGCTCGATAGTTGAGTATCAAGTGTTGAGAGATTGAGAGAGAATTTGAGATGGGAAGCGATCAATGGGCTCTGACAGAAGAACCGAGGGAAACCGGGGACGAAGAAGGTGTCGATGCCGTAAGCTCTATGTTTGTGAAGGAATCAAAGTTTGAGATCAAGAATGAGCATTATAAGAGCATTAAGAAGAATGGGTTTGTTGTGTATGAATTCACGAATGCGGGGAAGGAAGGTTTGAGCTTAAAATCAACAACAAATTCACATCTCCATCAATAGCTCAAGCGCACATATGGTGTTTGGGAAAAGTCTGAATGACCGAGGAGTGATGTAGCTCTTGTCGCAATATTTGGTTGTAACATGGTGTTGCCGGTTCCGTTGAGTTGGTGCGGTATGAGTTTAAGATGACCGAGGTAATGGTGGTGCAAAGTATTTGTTGTTGGTAGTGGAGTGAGGCCATGGAAGATTGACGGGGAAAATAGAATGAGATGGAAATTGCGGGTTATGATCTTTGAGGTGTGCTCGGGTTGAAAATGCGGGAATGGGTGAAGTGCGCGGTGAAGGCCGTTGGAGGTTATGGCGGGTTCTTTGGTGGAATTGAGCGAGAACTTGAGTTGACCGATATTGGAGTGTGTCTTTGCTGTAAGTTAAAGCTACGGGCCCGAGGTAATATTGCAAGGCGGTGATCTTTGTTGGAGGTAGTGCGGTGAGAAGCTGCAGTGGCACAGGAGCTGAATTGGCAAAGGTCTTTAATTGGGCTTGAAGGTGGTGGTCTTGTGTAGCTACGAGAGAATGGTGATGTGCATTGCAAGGGAAGACACGGTGGCTGGTGGTGTGGCTAGTTGTGCGGCTCAATTGAGAATACGGGCAATCTTTGGGAAGTTTGGGAGCTCGAGTGACTTATGGGGTTTGTCGAGGATTCAAAGTGCAAATTGAAATGCGGTATGGTGGTTTTGTGGCATTGAAGTCGAGTTGAGCTTGTGGTAATTGCGGCTCACCCGAGCCAAGGATGGAGTAGCTGGGTGCAATCTAAGTGGCGGTGCGATGAAGGCTAGGCGGAGTGAAGGTGACGAGTTGGAGGAATGCAAGGAGTCTGCGAGTTGAGAGTGGTGCAATTTGGTTTGCTCGGTGGTTGCAACCGAGGTAGCTTGATGTTGCGAGGTGGTGCGGTGAATACAAGTGCAACGGTCGAAGTTCGAGCTGCGGTTGCTTTGATTGCAAATAGCGCCCGATGCTTATAGATTAATGGGAGGTGCGGTGAGGGATAAATGGTCATGGTCTTTGTGAAATTACGGGAACATAAGTGGAGTTATTTGGCGGATTCGCTACTCGTGATGAATTGTTGGTTAGTCGGGAAAGGCAATGGAGAATGAAGTCTTTGAGTAGGTGAATGATATAATGGGAGTTTATGGCACGAAAGCGGGGAAATAGAGATTGGCCTGTAACTGCAGAAACACAACCAAGAATGTCGCGAGAAATAGTGCAAAACGGAGTGAAAATGGCGCACCGGTAAGCATAGTTCCGAGCCGGATTTCAGAAGGTTAAAGTGTCGATCGCAATATTTCAGTGAATCGCGAGGGGGGTATGAGTCGGATGCAAGAATTAATGGCCGGACATATGAGCTACGGACCACGCTTTTGGGTGCGTTTTCGCAAGAAAGGAGAAATTGGTTTAGATGGTATTTTGTGATTGTTTGAATTGCAGAGATATGGAGATGAGCTGCTAGGAGTGTGCACTTTCGGTGACGATTTCCGATGACAAAAGCGGCGAGAGATGATTTTCCAAACTAACCGGATTCGCGATGACGTCGCAATTCGGCGACGCTTTTGGACCCAAAATTCCGAGAGACATATTTTTCACTCCTGGGCTTGGTGGACCAACTTGGAGATGGGTTTTGAGAAGAATTAACCTAATTTTGGGAAAGTATCCTTATGGGGAGAAAAGCATATAAATAGAACTTTTTCTCTAAAAACCTAGATATATCTCCATTAGGGAGACTTCTACTTGTTGTCTAGGGTTTCACATGATAGTTTTCTTCTTTGCTTTCTATGATGATTTCCAAAAACACAAGTAACTAAGTTTTATTATTGGTTGAAGATGTAGTTGGATTTTGCAACCAAGTTATGATTTTTATGAATTAGTTTTCTCTCAATATTATCGTATGATTTCTACGGGTTACAATAATTGCATGATTGATGGATTGCAATATGATTGAATGTTTGTTTAGTCGAGTCTAGAATTGATTGAACTCACATCCATATCTATAGCTATTTTAGGGTTCTCATCGAGCGATAACCTTGAATACGAGTAGCATGATATGATTCTAGGTTGTAGTGATACATCCTCGTAATCATATGTAGAAATTGACCTTTGTTCGAATTGTTTGCGCAATGTATTACAATTGCATTGATTAGCCTATTTCTGAAACTTAATGCTCTTAGGAATTGAACTTGATTAGCGCAAGGCGTTAGGTTATTCTTTAGGTAGATTTCACATACGCAGCCCTAATGTGTGTGTTGATAACTTTGGAAATTACGGAGTATTCTTGCAATAAGGTATTCTATGGCTTTTGATGATAGCGAGATTAAATACGAATTCTATTCATATATTCATAAACTTGTTTACAATTGAAGATGAAACCTTTATCCAATATTTCACATCCTTGATTTTCGAGTTTACTTTTTATTGTTTTGTTTTTATTTTATTTTTATTTACACAACCAGAAAATCCTCGGTGTTTTATATAGGAAACCATAACATATTGACAACCTAGACCTCTCTGTGGGATCGATCCTTTCTTGCCCTTGCTATATTTATATTTTGAGTAGTAAGAAAGTGTAATTATATTTGTGTCGCTTACGACAGCGATCAATTAGTTCATGAACAAACCAATTTTAGAACTTTAACCACTCAAGTATGCAAACGGGTACCATACTTAAGTAGCCGGTCCCGAGTATGGGTTAAGGTATGCCAACGTGTACGCATACCTTAGTACACTTCCAAAACCCAAACAGAAATTTCCGGACCTATACCTTACGTAAGTACGCGTAGCGATATGTGTACTTGGTACACAAAATTTCACAACTACAAGTACGCATCACATACATGCAAGAATGCATACTATGTTCATAATCCAATAGTTCTAAACTCTATTTCAATCATTGAAACTTTCTTAGAAGATGACAATAGCCGTTTTCACACACTATTAGCATCAGAGCAATTTTCAAGTTATTGAAATAATCATAACGAAATATTCCAAGTCTACACCAAATGATTGTATCACACAAACCATGTAAGATGTTACTCGGCGATTTTCACATGATCATCTTTTGACTTTAAGTCAAGAATATAAGATGAACTTGGTTGAAGCGAAAGCTTACTAACACATATTTCGAGAAATATGTAAGCGAGTTAATCTCAGCTCGAAATCTCAAATATGCATAATTGACAACTATATAGTAATATGATTTTTGTCTCATTATAGGAGATAGAGTAGAAATAGACTTTCCAAGTGATAGATGAGTTTTAGTCTCCACATACCTTTTGTTGATGAAGTTCCACAAGCTCTCCTTAATAGTTCTTTGTCTTCAATTGATGAACGCCGTGAAGTCTAATGCGCAACTACACAATCTATCCTAGTCTGAGACATCACTATAAGTAGACTAGAAATCAAGACTTAGTTTTGATCACTAACATTGACAAACAAGCTTGAGATAGCAACGCTTACGAGTTCGACCGAGCAGTGCTCTAACAGCTTTAACCAAGTTCATCTTATATTCTTGACGAAAGTCAAAAGATGATCATGTGAAAATCGCCTGGTAACATCTTACATGATTCGTGTGAGACGGTCATTTGATGTAGACTCGGAATGTTTCGTATTGATCATTCGATCACTTGAAAATTGCTTTGAAGCTAATAGTTTGTGTGAGATAGCTATTGTCGTCTTCTAAAAATTATTCAATCATTGAAATGGGAGTTTAGAACTATTAACCATGATTGGATTATAAGCACAGTATGTGTACTTGCATATGTGTGATCCAAGACCGGAACTTACTATGCATACCCGTATGCGTACTGGTTGGTCAGGTGAAGTCCAGGAGCTAGTACGCATACTGGCGAAGTCAGTTGTAGTCCAGGTATTGTAGTATGCGTACATGTACGCGTCTTGGTTTGAACAAAGTTTGAAGTATACGACAGTATGCGTACCCATGTGCATACTGGCGAACACAGTCCAAGTCCGGCTACTTAGGTATGCCTACACGTTTGCATACTTGAGTGGGTTATGTTCTAGAATCGGTTATGTCATGAACTAATACATTTATATAATAAGGGATGCAATTCATGAATTGATTCGAGTGAATCAAACCGATTTTGCTTCAATTATTCTTGTATACTTATATGAGAATATAAACAATTGAACAACTCTATAACTAGTTTCATTTGAGTTATTTGATCAAGTAATGGTTAAGATGAATACGGTTGATATGAAAGTGTTCATATGGCTAACTTCGGTTAACTATTGTTGAGCCAACAAGGTGTACACGTTTAGGTACGGTTACCCATATCTAAATGAAGGTACATCTCATTTGTGTGTAACAATATAAGTTCGATCTAACCGTTGAAAGATATTAGCTTGAATTTAATCAGGAGTTCATCTAATGGTGACTATTGATTGCTTTGTTTCAAAGCTATCAAACCCTGATTTGAAGACTACATAAGGGAGAACTCTAGCAACTGGGAAACCTAATCCCCACATCTCATGTGTGATATTAGTTGTGACTAGAGTCGATTCTCCTTTAACCTAGGTTTTTCCTAAAACCCTCATAGGTTAACGACTTGAAGACTTCATTGGGATTGTGAATCCAGACCCAACTATTTTCTCTGTAGTTGCGTGTTCTGATCTTACTTTATACTATCGTGATTGAGTACTATCTTCTCTAAGATTTGCTCGAGATTTATCTCCGATAGGTAAGATAAAAAGAAGTCACAAACATCTTCGTCTCATCGTTTGTGATTCCACAATATCTTGTTTCGCTTCCATACGATTAAGACTATTATGAGGTGATTGATATTACTAGGTTGTTCTTCGGTAATATAAGTCCGTATATCAATTGGTTCCTGTGCACCTTGATTTATCAAAATAAGGAACAGAACTTGTAGGTATTTCTGTGGGAGACAGATTTATCTATTTCAATAGACTTTTTGGTCCTGAGGTTTTTCTGCATTTGCGGTTTCCTCGTTAACAAAACTTCGTGTCTGTGTTATTTCTTTTCCGTATTATATTTTGTTATATAATTGAAATATCACAGGTTGTGCGTTAATCAATCAATTGGTAAATCCAACCTTTGGTTGTTGATTGAAATTGATTGACAAGTTGTTTCTCATAACAATTAGGCCCACAGATTCCTATCTGTTTGATTGTGATTGAATTGAAAAAGCAGAGATACAACTCTTGGATATATTTCCATTGTTGAGTCTGACTGTCTAGTTGATTCTCTTGGAATTATATTGGAGTTTGTTCATATAGATTGCTAAACGAAATATTGGGTGTGGTTGTTAGACCCCCGTTTTTTCAATTGGTGTCAGAACAGGCAAACACGCTAAGACCTCATAAGTCTAGGTCAAAATCTAAACACCAGATATTTTTCCAATATGTTTGTTCATATACGAGTCTATCTCTAATAACGTACTAGTTAAAAAACCACCAGATGTTTTTCAAAGATTAAATTCTATTGAGAGAACTGTCACATCTAGGTCAAAATCTAAACATCCTTGTGATGTAGAAACTGTTGATAACTGGGAAACACGCCTAGAAAAATAGTTGGATGAACTTTCAGATGAAGGTGACTCAGATATTGAAATAAATGTTGATGAGGAAATCTCTGTAGGATCAGAATATCGCAACACCAAGACTTTCGCGAAATCAATAAACGACACACTGCGAAGACATCGCGGGCTTGGAATAAAAACGACGTAACAGATGACGACAGCCTAAATATAAGAAAGATATGAATATGTAGCGAAATCGAGGAGTATCGCGAGATTTAACATATATACACTTGCGAGGATATCGCAAGCCAGATCCGAAAATAAAGGACAACTTAGCTGGCATCCACTATGTAATGTCCTATATAAAGGGCCGAGTAGACTTTAGAGAGAGGGAGATCTTTTTCGAGTGTTGAGCAAGTCATTAAGAGAGAGAAAGTTTAGAGTGGTTGTAATTCTTTAGCTGATCTCCTTTTCATCTTGTAACATTTTTTGGAGTTTGATCAATAAGAATTATAATTGTTCATCTTAAAAATGATTTGATTGTGTGGATTCTTGTGAGGGGTGTAGTGTGGGATTTCTTGCAACTACATAATGGCGCTAGAAACAGGGAATGGTTGAAGAAAAAGATTAAAGATTGTTATCAAGGTTGTTCAAATCAAGAAAATGATAAAACAAGTGGATAAATCAGTAAAAATAGAGAAAACTAGAATCAGGAAATTTAACAAAAGATTGGAGTGTAAATTGATCACAAAAACAATGATCAATGAATTCCATGAGAACATCGAGAGGAGAATACATAAACGAGACTTTGAAGGAAAGAAAATTGCGATTGAGAAGACATCACCTTTGAGAGATTGGGAAAAATAGAAAATTACGTTTCAAAGAAAGAAATACCAAAAGAAAATTTTGGACACACATCTCCTTTGGTAATCACAAGTAACCATACGGAAAGAAAAGGTGAACACGGCAAAAATTGTGGAAGAATGGACAATAAACAAAACTTTGGTGGATACGGGGAGTTCGGTGGATATAATGTTCTACCATACATACAAATAAATGGGGTACAAAAATGAAGAAATGTCTCCCTCAACTTATCATATTCATGGCTTTGGCAAAACGTAACAAAACCAAAAGGAGAAATAGAGTTGTGAATTTTACTAGGAGAAATCGAAACACGAGTAATATTCTGTGTGGTGGATATGGAATCACCATACAACTTGTTGTTGGGAAGACCATGGATACATGCGATTAAAGATGTAGCGTCGACATTACATCAATGCCTTAAATTTCCTATACCTAGTGGGATCGGTGAAATTAGAGGAGATATGGATAAAGCGAGATTATGTTATCAAATTGAAGTGAAGCAATATGAAGGACGTGCAGAGAAGCGAAAAAATCGCAGGAAAATGGCGAAGGAAGCAAAGAAAGAAGAAGAATTTAGAATTTACATGATAAAAGCAGAGGAAGGAAAAGGCATACCTGGCGAAATTTCGGAAGAAGGGAATGGACTTGCGAAGGAGATAAAAGAACTGACACCTATGAGAGAACCCGAGGCCGACACATGCGAAGCGAAACAACAAAGGAAGTGAATGTTGGGACCGAGAGAAGCACCCAAAATACTAAAAATCGGAACTAAGATGGAGGAAGATGAAGAAGAAAGAACTATTAATCTGCGAGAATATAAAGACATTTTCGCATGGGATATGGATGAGATACTAGGGAATAGATCCGTCTGTGGCATGTCATAAATTGGAGATTGATAAAAATGTAAGACCATTCAAACAAAGAATCAGAAAGATTGCAACAACGTATCATCCCCAAATAGAAGAAGAATTGAAGAAGATGCTTGATGCAGGAATCATAAGACAAGTTAAATATCCGGAGTGGATAGAAAACATGGTAGTAGTTCCAAAGAAGAATAAAGGGATAAGAATATGTATAGATTTCACTGATCTAAATAAAACTTGTCCAAAGATAGTTTTCCACTACCGGATATCCCACAATTGGTAGAATCGGCAGCGAGGAAATGATAGAATATCTTCTCTAGATGGATACAAAGGATATAATCAAATCCCTCTCGTTGAAAAAAATCAAGAACACTGCTTGCTTTTTCGCTCCAAGAGGATTATATTTTTATACAAAAATGCCATTTGGTTTGCGAAATCTTTGGAGCAACATACCAAAGAATGGTAGAGAAAGTGTTTGAAATGGATACATAAGACACTAGAGGTGTATGTGGATGACATGTTAATAAAAAGTAAAGAAGCAAAAGATCATGTCCAAGATTTGAGAGAAATATTTGAACAAATGAGACAGTTTAACATCAAAGTAAATCCAGAGAAGTGTATTTTTGGGGTTGCGTCAGGGAAATTTTTAGGCTACATTGTATCAAAAGAGGGAATACAAGTTGATCCGGCGAAGGTGCAAGCGATTCACGACATGCCAACTCCGGAACAATAAAATATGTCTGAGAATTTAAAACGGACTCTTAGCTTCACTATGGAGGTTTGTTTCGCGATCATCGAGATAAATGCAAACACTTTTTCAACATACTCAAAAAGGGGACAAAATTTAAATGGACGGATGAATGCGAGAAAGACTCGCAAGGAATAAAAGATTATCCGATGAATATATCTATCTCCCGCAAAAACCGGGAGAAGAACTATTACTATATATTGCGACAACATCGTACACATTAAGTCTTTGTGTTATTGCGAGTAGATGCGAGAATTGAGAGACCAATCTACTACATCGTAAAACTTTCAACGCATGCAGAAAATTTATTCAAAAATTGAAAAGTTAATTTTGGCGTTAGTTTATGCAAAACATTCAAACTTCGCATATATTTTCAAGCACATACAGTAAGGGTATTGACAAAGGTACCCATTGAATCAGTAATGAAGAATTCAAAAAGATCAGCCAGAGTCGAGAGATGGAATGCACAAATAGGACACTTCAAAATCAAATATGAAGTACTATCTTCACCCAAGTCACAAATTGTCGCAGATTTTCTAGCAGAATTTCCTTTAGAAGATGATGAATCAGTGGAAGAAATGATGGATATAGAAGAAGAATATGGAAACCCAAAGGACCTATTGTGAGCAGATAGATGGGAAGTGTTGGTAGATGGATCATCAAATGGAGAAGGTAATGAGAATTGGAATTGTTTTGATCTCTCAGAGGGCACTAAAATGGCTTTTTCCTTCGATGGAATTTACATCCACCAATAATGAAACGAAATATGAAGGCTGTAATACATGCTTTGAAATTCGTAATAGAAATGCGGTTGGAAAATGTGAGAATCACCGGCCGACTCATGACTAGTCATTCGACAAATAAAAGGAGAATGCACTACAAATGAACCATCTTTAAAGAAATACAAGAAACTTGTTGGAGAATTGTCAGCGAAAATCCCAAAAATA
Organism: Papaver armeniacum; assembly: GCA_023531295.1. Lineage (NCBI taxonomy): Eukaryota > Viridiplantae > Streptophyta > Magnoliopsida > Ranunculales > Papaveraceae > Papaver > Papaver armeniacum. The sequence continues at coordinate 101,514 of JAJJWW010000364.1, forward strand.
AAATGGAGACATATATCAAGAAAAGATAATAGACTCGCAGATGCTTTTGCTTTTATCTCAAGTATGATGACAGATCCAACTGCGAGATGCATAAAGATAGAGACACTTTTATCACCATCAATCAATAAGGAAGAAGAAGGAGAGGTAGACGTGATGATCATAGAAGATGAGGAGAAAACACCCGTTATTGAAGATTGGAGAGCCGAACTTCATGCATATTTGATGAGAGGAGTAAAAAACAGAAATAGGCTGGAGGCGCACAAATTAAAAAGCCGTGCTATAAATTATGAACTAAGAGATGGGATACTATACCGGAGATCTTTTAATGGACCTTCACTCAGGTGTTTGACACGAGAAGAAGGAGAAGCAGTGTTAAAGATGTTGCATAGTGGGGATCTTTGCAATCACAAATGCGGAACATCTTTGGCATACAGAGCGAAAATACAAGGCTATTACGGCCATATATGCATGAAAATGCGAAACGTTTATCAAGACGTTGCGAAGATTGCCAAAGGCATGGAAAGAAAATACATGCACCTGGAGCACTATTAACATCTTCAACAAATGTATGGCCCTTTGGAAAATGGGGTTTAGATATTGTTGGACCGTTTTTACCAAGGTCTGAACAAAGAAGATATCTGATTGTCGCTACAGACTATTTCACAAAATGGGCAGAAGTAAAGGCAGTACAACACATTCGCGACAAAGATATTTTTACATTCATATTTGAGAATATCATATGCAGATTTGGAATTCCCGCACAATTGGTATCTGATAATGGGAAGTAGTTCGAGGGACAGAATATAGAATTGTTACTTAATGTATTTAAGATCAAATGTGGAAAGTCAACTCCATTATACCCTCAGGCAAATGGGCAGGCAGAAGCAACAAATAAGACAATCATAGATATATTGAAGAAGAAATTAGAAGGGTACAATAAAGCATGGTGCGAACAGGTACATAATGCAGTGTGGGCTTACAACACAACCAGGCGAGAAGCCACGGGAATGTCACCTTTATGTTTAACATATGGGGTTGAGGCTGTGCTACCAATAGAAGTTATTATTCCAACAACAAAGAGAGAAGCTTGGGAGAAAAATCTTAGTGCGGGTATTATTTTAACTAAATTAGATGAATTAGAAGAAAAAAGAGAAAGGGCTTTGCATCATATGGAAAACTACCAGCGAAGATTAGCCAGAGAATATAATAAACGTGTTAAAACACGCGAATTTCAACCAGGCGATTTGGTACTGCGAGAAAAACCGATATATCAGCGAGAAAGTGGTGGAAAGCTTGCGAAAAAGTGGGATGGACCTTATATCATCAAGGAGATAGTTGGAACGGGGGCATATAGATTGATGTACCCTGAGGGTAGAGATGTGGGACGCAGACTCGATAGATCATGGAATAGATTATACTTAAAGAGATATTACCCATAAAAAATTATGGTGAATAAGTAGACTGCGAAACGGTACATGAATGAGGCAAAAAGAATTAAATATTTCATTTTTATTCTCGAAAAACATGCGAATGTTTCGCACAGAAAACGACGAAAAATTATCAAAGATCAGCGAAATTACAAAAGTGCTTACATATACAGAAGAATCAACAAAATAATCAAAAAGTGGCGAACTTACTATGGCGTACACCCTAGTTCGCGAACACAATTTCGCAAGAGGCAAAGAACCTAAAGTGCGTCATAGTAGGGGGTACCTATTACATATAAAGAAAAATTGACAAAACAATCAGAATGGGACGAACCTTCATGGCGTACACCCTAGTTCGCGAATAAAATTTCGTAAGAGGCAAAGCACCTAAAGTACGTCATGTAAGGGGGTATACGTAGCGTGGCTCGGGAAAAGGTTACACCGCCCCGGAACCCGAGTCATGAAGATTGGGGTAATAAAACCCATCCAGGAGAGATACCTTGGATTTTCAATCTAAACTAGTGACTTAGATTGGACGACTGGGGGTTTCTTCTAAGGAGTCGACATTTGACCAAGGCGCCGAGGTACACGGTTGAGCCAAGGGTGCCGGGACATTTGAAGTGTCTCGGCCATTCTTGGCAAGACTCGGCTTATCCGCACTCGACCCGAAGAAAACTCCACTTAGGGTGCGATCTCGTAACCATAATCCCTATAGGCAAAAGGGATAAGAGCGGCGAAAACAACTGGTTGTTGTTAAGACCAGGATGGGAGGAGCTAGCCTTGTATGGCATAAGTACGCCTCCTTGAAGGGGCAACCGGGGGAAGATAAGGCGGCACCCTCCATTAGGGAGGCGATAGTGTCAAAAAAGACGTAAATGTCATGAGGCTTCTTACTCACGGGAGTATCAAGGCTTGTCATATTTATGCAACAATCCTGAAGAGGCAAAAATACAAAAGAGTAGATAAGACGAGATCAATGGGTCCTTACATGCAAATGTAAAGACGTCATGCGATTTCGTCACAAAGACGGCAATGTCATGGGGCTTTACGTTCGCAAGAATATTTAGGCCTCTCATATTGTCGCAAGAAAAATATCTGAGAGGCAATAATACTAAAGAAATGATAAGACAAGATCAATGGGTCATTACATGAAAGTGTAAAAGACGTCCTCCGATTTTGTCGCAATAATGAGAGGTGGAAAAATAAAACCTTTAACTAGGAAGGCAAAATAAGACCACACAAGAGAAATGATAAGGCAAGATCAATGGGTCATCACATGAAAATGTAAGGACGTCCTGCGATCTTGTCGCAATGAAAAAATTCACATAAACAGTTTGAATGTAGATAACATAGATCTTTCATCGCAAAAAACATAATGGAAAACAAAATGGGAATTGTTAAACATCAAAGATTGTCTTCCATGCAAGAAAGAAGAATAATAAACGAGTAAATACATCTCAAAGGTGATTGAAGTACATAAAGAAGTAACAATGCAAGAAGTAAAATTACAAGAGAAGTTCAACTCTCAATATCAATTTTTCGCGAGGAGAGGAATCTTGGATGTTCTTCAACAATTTTATTAGCCTCACCAACTTCCACACTTTCGCGGTTATTGCATTCTCGCTGGACCCTCCTTCAACTAAATTATTATTGTGACTTCATTAGGTGGAATCACCTCTTCATTTCGGAATCTTCGCCACTTTCATAATCATAATCACTATCGGGAGGGTTAGGAATTTCATCATCACCTACTTCCGGAGGTTCGACAGATACGGGATCAAGAGATTTGGACAATAAGACATCATTCACAAGAACTTGACTTTGAGGTGAAATTGGCGAAGGAGTGCTTTCGATGATTCCTACTCTCTATATCTTTAGAGTAAGCGAGATAGTCGAATCTTCTTTCTCGGCCGATCGCGAGAGCGAGCAAGAGAAGCAATGAGCGATCCATTTTCTTTGCGAATTTTGGCATAGTCGATTTCAAAGTGGAAATGGAGGAGTGAAGATTTTTCTCGGATTCTGCAAAAATAAAGAGTATAGAAAATAATTCAGATTTTTCTTGAATTCGCAAGGAAAATACCATAAATTCAAGAAAACAAATTGATTAAGGTAGTCAAATATCATGACTACCTTCCTTTTGCGAGATAAGATCTTGGGTTAAAGCCAAACAACTATTCTCCAAATGATTCATGGCACTATCAAAATTATCTCCAACCAAACCTTTCAGTCGAGATCGCAAGCTCTTTTCGTTAGAAACAAGTAAGGCGCTTTCCTTCGCAAGAGAAGAGTGGGATTCTTCTAACTTGGAATATTGATCCTTGAGTTTGCTTGTTTTTATACTTAAAGTTATTTTACCTTGGATAAGTTTATCCCTCTCAACAGTAACTTCTTCGAGTTTACTTCTCAGCGAACAAAGAGATCGTTCTTGTTCTTTACACATTTTTCGACAGACATCAAGTTGTTGCGAGGAAATCGCCACCTTGTTTAACAGAGCTAAGCTTCTCTTGAGAAAGAGTTCCATTTTCATCGATAAAGTTTCCAACTCCAAATTAGCTGTAGTCAAAGAGTAAGAGAGGCGAGATAATTCACTACTTAATGAGCCTTGCTTCGAACTAAGTCAAGCATTTTCTTTAGAAAGATTATCTATTTGATCAACAGTATGTATGAAGATTATCTAATTGGTTATATTGCTCCATCCAAACGTCTCTATCCATTTGAGTCTCTTCAACAACGATTCCAAGCGATATATCTCCATTTTTCGCTTGGTTCAAAGCTTGAAGGGGCGAACAAGGGCTTGAAGATTAAAAAAAAAAAAAAAAAAATTGAGAAAGGGGGGGAGTTGTACCTTTTAATTCTTCGTTCTTCTTGCGAAGATTATCACGATCTAGTGAGATATTTTGAAGTTTTGATTCTCAAGACGGAGAGTGTCACACTTTGCGATCATGGCTTGGAGATTGTTCTTCAAAAATTTTAACTTCTTGCTCTAAAGATGTTTGCGAAATTCTATCAGAACCAAAGTATTTACTCAAAATCTGTAAACGTTAGACTTGATAGGATCGACGGAGGTCTTCTTGGCATCATTCATAATATCAGATAAAACTTTGAAAGCCACGTCCATCCCCTCCAGATTTTCCTTAGTAAGAGGATAGATTCGGTTGAAGAAGTAATGACGACGAGAAGGGGAGAGTTGAATCGTCTTTCGTCGCGAGGGAATGTCATGTGGAGATGAAATCGCGATGAAGGTTAATGGCGGGGAAAGGCGGAGGAATCGATAGTAGGAGAAGAAAAGGGTTCATTCACAACAGGACTATCACGAGGAACTTCATCTATGGAAAACTCAAACATAGGAGGAAATCGGCAACGACATTTTCGTGAGATGGAAAGAGTAGATTTATCTTGCGATGATGTTGCGGGAGGTGTTGATTTATCTGCGATGATATCGCGGGAGGAGTTGTAAGCTTAAATATAGGAAAAGGAACAGAAGTTTCAACATTTTTAGAACGACGAGATCTTTTGGGGGATCTATCGCGTCTTTGTCATCCTGCGAATCACAAGTTAAATAAGAAACAGAGAGGTAACAATATTGTTATTAGAAGAGTAAATGTTTCTTAATACCTTGCTATTCTTGAGGTTTTCTCTTGTGTGCAACGGTTTTGGTTGCGAACCCTTGGATGATTTAGGATTTTGGGTGTGAATTTGGTAACGAGAGCGTTCTTACTAAAACAGAAACAATAAGGGAGTTAATCAGAGATGAACAAAATCAAATAAAGTAATCTCAATAGAAGAGTTCAAATAGATCACATGCCGTATGATCTACAAACCTTGATGGCTCCATAAGAACAGTAGCAGAGAAGATTTATAGCAAGATGAACAACAACAAAAAGTTACGAGACAATAAATAATTCACAAAGAATACGAGAGATGAATAAGATGAAGTAAAAGAAAAGAAAGATATCCTTGATAGATCTCTTCTTAAATAGACAAGAAAAGGATGACGGTTAGGTTAGCATTTAATGTGCTTAGGTAAAAGGGGAATATGTAACACGTGTAGCGGTTATCTTGGATTCACGGAAGCTTGTCGGCGAGAAAATTAAAGGAAAGAAATGAATGGCGCGGCGTTTTGAAAGTACTAGTTCTCATAGCGTTCTCTCCTTCGCAGAGAAGACATGAGAAGAGGCAAGATGTAGGATCGAATATCGCAACACCAAGACTCTCGCGAAATCAATAAATGACACACTGCGAAGACATCGCGGGCTTGGAATAAAACGACGTAACGGATGACGACAGCCTAAATATAAGAAAGATATGAATATGTAGCGAAATCGAGGAGTATCACGAGATTTAACATATATAAACTTGCGAGGATATCGCAAGCCAGATCCGAAAATAAAGGACAGCTTAGCTGTCATCCACTATGTAATGTCCTATATAAAGGGCCGAGTAGACTTTAGAGAGAGGGAGATCTTTTTCGAGATCAATAAAAATTATAATTGTTCATCTTAAAAATGAATTGATTGTGTGGATTCTTGTGAGGGGGTGTAGTGTGGGATTTCTGCAAGCTACAATCTCGAGTATGCTAAGTTGTTGAAACCAGTGGAAAAGTTGATGACTTCTTATGTCACTCCCTTTCTAACCCATCTCTGTCGAGAAAACAAGAAATTGAAAAGGATTTACGAAGGTCTTTATGGTTGGAATCGCTCTTGCGAATCGATCCTCAAAGATTCTGAGGAAAACCTGAGTAGAAAGTCACTTGAATGTGATAATGTTTATCAAAAATACTTCTTGTTGGAAGAGAAACTTGCAGAAACTGAAGTAAGGATTAACTCTCAGCAAGCAAGTTTTGATGACAAAGAAAGCGTTTATCTCGCTCGAGAAAAACGCCTTGAGGTTGATTTAGTTGCGGCTCTTGATAAAATCAATATGTTGGAAGATGACTTGAAAAAGTTCAATACTAGTTCAAGCAAATTAACCACTATGCTAGGAGCAAGTAAAAATCATCGTGATACGCGAGTATTGGGGTATAAGGGAATAGATTCTCCAAGTATTAGCAAAGAGGTAAAATTTGTCAAGGCTAGTGATTCTTCTCAACAAAAGGTTTCCCTTTGATGACAAAAGTGAAATACCTTCACCGGCAGTTAAGGTTCGAAAGAGCAAAGTATCTCAACCTCCAAAAACAACACACATGAATCCGGGTAAGAACGTTCCTTATATTTGTCATTATTGCGGAAACAAAGGTCATCTGGAAAGGAGATGTCGTTTTCGTATAAGGAATGAGAAACTTCATGATGTTCTTGTTTGGGTATCACAAGAAGTTATGAAACCAAGATCTTATGTTAAGGCTAATCCCCTTAACATTACAGGTTGTAACTATCCAACCTTTAAGCAAAGGAATCAGTGCTTTAATAAACCTAGATTTTCCTATAAACGTCATACGAATCCTTTTCACAATCGTAATGGTTATCAAAAGGATAACTTCGTAAAGACGAAGACAAGATCTAACGCTCCCAATTGGAGAAAGACTAACTTGCAAAAGAATAGTCAATCCAATTAACTTCCTATAATTCTATAAGAGAGTAATGGGAAGAAGGTTCTGATTGTTCCTAAACGCACTCAGAAGTGGATACCAAAGAAAGTCAATGATGTTTTAAGTGTGAAAAGGAATGATCTCCAAGAAAATTCCATGACTATAGAGAAAGCAGTATCCATGATGTTGGAACTTAAAAGGTTCTTTGGAAAGATGGATTTGGATGTGAAAGGTTATAAAAGCGATCTCTTTCATGATAATCCAAAAGTGAAACGGAATAAGCCAAAAACTATAAATGGTGAAAAATCCATAATTGCGGAAAAGTCTGTTTCAGTCACTTATGATAAGCAAGACCTTGTTCACCTCAACACAACTTGATTGTGTTGAAAGTGCATCCTCACCAAGGAATGCCCTATTATGTATACGGCGAGGGAAGCACGAGAATTGGGGCGCACAGATTATGTTTGGTAAAGTTGTAATTCGATTGGATTCCTCTAAAAATGTATGCCTATAAACTTGAGCAAGATTTATTTGTTTTTATTATTTGCTTAAAGTACTTATAATGATCCATGTACCTTGCTTATCGTTCATTTCTACCTAACTTGATATGTGTTTAAGGTTTTTAAATGTTTAGGTTTGAAAATACTAGTTCGGGATGTTTGGACTTCATGGTACACATAACAGGTATGCATACCATCATTTAAAAACAAAATACAGGGATTTTAGTTCGCAAACCCGTTTGCATACTGCTCCTAGTCACGAAAATTCGTTTGCAAACCGGTATGCATACTGGCCTATAGACGTCGATATTCGGTAAACTTGTTTTGGCCGTAACTTCTTCGTTCGAAATCAGAATGACCTCATTCTTTTTGCATTCTCTTCCTCTTTGAATTATATTCAAAATGGAGATGAGAATTCTTGAATTTAGATGAGTCCCGTCTCTTGTTTTTGAGTGTTTTGCTCCGTTTCGTCGCACTTGTTCCACTTCTCTTGGACTTGAGCACTTGGATTCTTGGAGTACTTCTCTTATAAGCTCATTTGTAGCTTTTACAAGAATTGTGTTAGTGAATAAAAAAGAAGAAAGTTCAAGAATGGACAGTAGTACGCATTGATATGGGATTCTTGAATGTTCACATTCATCTTATGTGAACTATGGTGCATGGTCGTTAATGACTTTGTATGTTCTTCTTTGTTAAGAAAATCTTTTTATACGCCTTTGGTAGCTATTCTTGGTGTAAATTCGTGCGAAAAAGATTGATTCCACCTTCTAAGGACAAATCATCTTGTATGTGCATTACAAGTTTGTCTTGATGTCTAGGAAACCTCTTATGAGAATTTATTCTTGTTTTTGAGAAGGATAACTAGGGTTTGGAATAGCAGTTTATTGTGAGTACATAGCTATTGCCAACGATTTTCATCTTGCAATGTTTTTAGATTTATTTAAATTCTAAAGTTGATTTGGAAGATGATTTTGCAGTATTAATCTTTATGGTTTTATACATTGCAACTTATTATGGGATATATGTGTTTGCCTCCGTGAACTATGATTGTCCCATATATGTCAAAAGTTAAGTCTTTCATATGTCATTATGCAAATATTGATGGAAAATAAAATGAACTTTTGATTCTTATGTCAAAGATTAAGTCTATGGAATCATTATGCAAATATTGATGAAATATAGAATGAATCTTTGTATATTCATGATATTGATCTTTTCTGATCCACTTATATGTGAAAGTACTATGCGGCTCAGTAAGTTCTCTTATGTTGAGCATTTCGATTAAATTAATCATGGGTTCTCTTGTGGTTAATTTAATTGAGCTTTCTGGATACAAATTCATGTTTCATGTAATTTGTTAATATCCAAAGAAATCCTTCTTTTCTTGTAAAAGTAAGGTCGCTCTTGTTTTTTTTTAGGAATGACATTTTATGGGGGAGAGTTCTTAATTGAACTTGTGCTTAATTGCCAAATCTTTGTGGGGAGTGCGGTTGTGGAATATTGTAGGAGTTTTCTTGTATCTTTATTTCCTTGACGAATACACTAAGTTTCGACTATGTGAAATCATCGAAACAAAGTTGATATGTTCTCTTTTAGTCATGAAGTATCTCTATGGAAATTTCATTATGATCCCGCTAGTTTTCGTACCTTTGCCAATTTATATTGACAAAAAGGGGGAGAATTATTTTGTAGTTCACACTACATATACATATGGTTTACGGATCATTATGTAAGGGGGAGTGATTTTCATTGTGAGATGAAGTATTGACTAAGGGGGAGTGATACATATCACCATAGTATTGTTGTCAAAGTTGTGATACAATTGAACTTTGATGATGTGTAATAATACTATGACACTGTATAACAATGATTAAGAGCAACTGTTTTCTCATTGTTATGGCTACGGTTTTTCAACAACTATGATGCTGAGTTGAACACATTCAGAATCACTGGAGTACTTGGAAGTGACGAAGATTTCGAGTAATATTGAAGAACCAAGGAGATCATACATTTGGATGAGAAGCTACAAAGTTTATTTATTTTGTAATCCATATGTATTGATAGTTTTGTCACTAAAATTGAAAAATGGGGAGATTGTTAGAAACCGCTTTCGGTCAAAATCACAAGCGTTGCTATCTCAAGCTTGTTTATCAAGTTTAGTGATCAAAACTATAAGTCTTGATTTCTAGTCTACTTATAGCTATGTCTCGCACTAGGATAGAATGTGTAGTTGAGCTTTAGACTTCACGGCGTTCATCAGTTGAAGACGAAGAACTATTAAGGGGATCTTGTGGAACTTCATCAACAAAAGGTATGTGGATACTGAAACTCATCTATCACTTATAAGTCTATTTCCACTCTATCTCCTATTTGAGACAAAAGTCGTATAGCTATATAGACTTTATTTTATACACATTTGATATTAGAGTTGAGTTTAGCTCGCTTACATATTTCTCGAAATATGTGTTGGTAAACTTTCGCTTTAACCAAGTTCATCTTATATTCTTGACGAAAGTCAAAAGATGATCATGTGAAAATTTCATGGTAACATCTTACATGATTTGTGTGAGACAGTCATTTGATGTAGACTCGGAATGTTTCGTATTGATCATTCGATCTCTTGAAAATTGCTTTGAAGCTAATAGTTAGTGTGAGACATATATTGTCGTCTTTAAGAATGTTTCAATGATTGAAATGGGAGTTTAGAACTATTAACCATGATTGGATTATAAGCACGGTATGTGTACTTGCATATGTGTGATCCAAGACCTAAACTTAGGATGCATACCCGTATGCGTCTTTGGTTGGTCAAAGTGAAGTCCGAGAGCTAGAGTATGCGTACATGTACACGTCTTGGCGAAGTCGATTGAAGTCCGAATCGTAGTATGCGTACATATACGCGTACTTGGTTCAACTGAAGTTTGGAAGTGTACGACAAGATTTGTACACGTTTGCATACTTGCGAACACGGTCAAATGCGGCTACTTAGGTATGCGTACACATTTGCATACTTGAGTGAGCTATGTTCTAGAATCGGTTATGTCATGAACTAATACATTTATATAATAAGGGATGCAATCTTTTGCAAACCGTGGCTATAATGTTCATGAATTGATTCGAGTGAATCAAACCGATTTTGCTTCAATTGTGTCTTGCATACTTCTATGAGAATATAAACAATTGAACAACTCTATAAATAATTTCATTTGAGTCATTTGAACTAGTAATGGTTAAGATGAATAAGGTTGATATGAAAGTGTTCATATGGCTAACTTCAGTTAACTATTGTTGAGCCAACAAGGTGTACACACTTAGGTACGGTTACCCATATCTAAATGAAGGTACATTTCATTTGTGTGTAACAAGCTAAGTTCGATCTAACGGTTGAAAGATATTAGCTTGAATCTAATCAGTAGTTCATGTAACGGTGAATGTTGATTGCTTTGTTCCAAAGCTATCAAACCCTGATTTGAAGACTATATAAGGGAGAACTCTAACAACTGGGAAACCTAATCCCCACACCTCATGTGTGATACTAGTTGCGACTAGAGTCGATTCTCCTTTAACCTAGTATTTGAGGGTGAAAACCGTTTCTACTGATTTTGGTAATTTTGGGTGTGTGTAGGTGAGAAACGAATTTAAACCCTAAACAATATACTGCACGAGAGTACTTTTGATTCGAGAGATCAATCTGTACAATCCTGGCCTAAACCAAGAAATGGTCGTTCCAGGCTTGCTTCGGTCACAAAGTGAAGGAGAATGGTTAGTCTCAAGGAGGGAAGCGGAGAAAGTGGTGAGACCAGAATAGTTGATTCTGGAAGTGTGGGCGTTTTGTGACTTGTATCAGAAAGTTGAACTGGATAGCTGGATGAAAAGCTATCGGATGATTTCTGGATATTGTATTGTTCTCTAACCAAAACTGTTTTGGTGGAAATAGTGAGACCTATTTATACAAGTCATAGTGAAACGTACCACAGTCTCGTAGGAAGTGGAAACAATTGAGTGGTGGAAGAAAAGAGTAACGAGTAACTGTCATATGTTATTCTTCCATGATGAGGGAAGTGAATTCGTGTAACCGCCAGTCATTACGCTTCCATGATGAAGGAAATGAAATGTTTACACCGTTACTTTTCACCACCACTAATTATCCTACTTCATGAAACTTTCTTGTAATGGGCGCATTGCACGCCGCACGCTGTAAACCGCCAGACCAATACCCTGATGAGCATCCCCAAGTTTGTGACATATTTTGATGTCTCGAGTGTTTTCGTGGATAACATGTAGCACTTTTCTACGTGTGGCAAATTCTGATCGAGAGGCTTGCCACTGAGTAAATAAAGCATGTGATGCTAGGCTCGTTTTGGCTAGTCGCCTAAAACTTGTCGCAAGTTTACCGGTTTTGGTGGCGAACTTCGATGGCCGAGATCGCAACTTATGAATAAGGGTAACCGTTGATTGTGGCTACCTTGTGTTGGCGCCTGATAATGGAGCAGTGGCATTGCATCATGAATTGTGCATGCCAGTGGCACGTGGTGCAAGTTTCGCCTGGCGTAGCCATGGTCGTTGGGTTTAGGAGGTTGGTTGCCTAAGAGTTGCCACAAGTCCATCAGTTCGGTAACGAACTTGGATGGCTGAGATTGCATCTAATGAAGAAGGATGGCCATTGATTATGGCCACATCTTGTTGTATAGCGAAGTGGCGTCAGCCACATGCTAATGGCATGCCAGTGGCTTATCCATGACATAGCGGTGTAGGATCATAATATCGCAACGTACAAGGCTCGCGAGATTAATGAACGACGGCGTCGCGAGGGAGTCGCAGGGAGCTAAAATAAACGACGCAATGAATAACGACAGGCAAAATATAAAGAAGACGTGAGACCTGGCGAGGGTTAAGAAGTGTCGCGAGAGTGAATGTTTGTGTATCTGCGACACTTCGCGAGACATTCCCGAAAATAAAGGGGAACTTAGCTGTCATCCACTATGTATTACCCTATATAAAGGGCTAAATGAGTCTGTAAGAGAGAGATCTTTTTGGAATTGTTGGGCAAGTCATTAGGAGAGAGAAAGTTTGAGAGTGTCTTAACTTTTAAGTGTAATTCTATTTTCCTGTGTAAAACACTTCATGAATTCAATCAATAAATATTCTTGATCTTACATCTTTCAATGGATTAATTAAGCAAAATCGAGTAAGGGGTGTAGTGTGGGAAATCCTGCTACTACATATGCGCTAGAAACAGGGAGAGAGCAGAGATTGACGTAGAAATTGGAAGGAATTTGGATTAACAGAGAAAAGATTTGGATAAGATACTCAAGAATTCATTGGAAAAGAAAAATGGCTAGAAGAAGAAATGTACAAGGGCAACCAACGATTGTAAGAAGAAGTGGGAGACTTGCTGGAGAAAGGAGGAATGAAACAGGAGAATCGTCAAGGATGAATATGAGAAACGATGGAGAAGATCAAAACCAAACACCGATCTCCCCAGTAGCAAACGCAGCGGTGGATTATGATAGAGTAAGTGTACATACTTGGAGGTCTCGATTCAAGACGAGAGAGAAGAGGAAAGAAGTTGGTGAACAATGGACAAGGAGGAGGAGAGCAAGAAATGAATGGAGAAATGAATCCAGATAACGAAGAAATCGCAGCATTAGAAAGATTGAGACAAACAATACACGAAGAGAAACGGCTAGAGGCAGAAGAACGAGCAAACTTGACAAGACAGAATCATGAATTGAGGATGGAAAATATGAGGTTGCAAAATAGGAGATCTAGAAGTAGCGTGAGATCAAGTTCAAGATCGAATAGGGAAGAAAGAAGGAGAGTTTTACCAACAGAAAGTACCGAGGAAGAAACACAAAATCCGAATGTAGAGCATGGCGAGAGAAGAAGAGAAATAGAAGATCGTTATATTCCTCAGCCCGAAAATCTTCAAAATGAGCGGAATAGGGAAAATCAAGGAAACATGCAACTCCAAGAACCGAATGACCCAGCTGCTGAAGGGAGAATAATCTTGCACGGGAGAGAAGAATTGAGAAGAAACCGAGAAATCGAGGATGACATTGAGAGACACTACATTGAACAAGCGCAGCTGGCTCGCGAGAGAGAAAGGATAAGAGCAGAGATGGAAAATCAAGAGATGGAAGAAGCAATCCGACAGAATAACCATGACAACCGCGAAAGAAGAAGGGAACAGAATCGTACCAACAGAAATATTAATGAAGAATATGAGAGGGTGCAGATGAGAGCTGAGAGACAGCCAAGAAGAGAGAACAACCGATATAATGGCGTGCGAATTGAAGAAAGAAACGAAGAAGAGCGTCGCGAGGAAAGGAGAGAAGAAAATAACGAGCAAGAAGATCAAAACAGGCATGAGCGAAGAAGGAGAGAAGTAGAGCTAAAAAAGACCAGAGAATCAAATTCTCGAGGCAAATGAACAAATTTTAAGAGAACTGGGTGAAATGAGAGGATTCTTTGAACAGGTAGAAGGGAAGGAGGAAGGAAACAATTGGGACGAAGCCATCGCAGAGGCTGCGAAGAATCCCTTCACGCTAGAAGTACAGATGGGAGGAATACCCCTAAGTGCAATCTCCCGCATTAACAAACATCTTCGATGGAACAACCATGCGATACAAACATATCAAGGCCTATATGAGGTGTATGTTGCAGTGGGAGAATCATGATGCCATACTATGCAAGTATTTCGCATCAAGCCTAATTGGAGAAGCACTAAAATGGTTTGAGGGTCTACCAAGGAACACAATCACATCATTCAATCATTTACAAGCCACATTCCTGGGAGCATACATAAGTAACAACTCTTCACGACCAGGTATTGAAGATGTATTCGGGTTGAAACAAAGGGTTGGTGAGAGCTTAAGGCAGTTGACAATAAGATGGAGAACCATGTGTAGCGAAATGGCAGGACGGGTGGAGGAAAGATATATCATCCTCTCATTTGTGAATGCTCTCTTCGCGACTAACTTGTTATACATTCAAATTTTAGAGTCAAAAATACAATCACGATGGCAGAGCTGCAAAGAGTTACTGGGGAAGAATATATCGCCTTAGAAGAAAGACAGAATGAAATGAATTCTTATCCGGTCGCGAACACAAACTCGAATGCTGCGAACGCAAGCTTGTTACCTCAATTCATCAATACAGTGGCGAGCACTTCGCAAGGACAGCAAGCAGGGAAGGCTGATGAGGGACAACGGAAGATAGTAGCCATGGGAAGCCATGACCAGGAGGAGTTTGAACAAGAAAGGAATTACTACAACCGTAACAGCAATAATAAGATTCAAAGGCTAGATCATGTGCAAGAAACTTACGGTGGACGAAGGCAATATAACCATGGAGGCAGAGAAGTCTGAGAATAGTATGGGAACCAATTAAGATGCCTCCACTGAATGCTAGTGTGGAAAAGATCTGGGAGGCTATACTTGTGATGGAAGATGTACCAAGCACCTTGGAAATGGGGATGGAACCACCACCAAAGCGACAGAAGTCATGAGTTTTGTTCTTACCATCGCTTCCATGGACATCAAACAAACGATTGTAGAAACGTAAAAAGAATTATTCTCGAGGATGATTGATCAAGGGAAGCTCGAATCACTTTCTAAAGGGAGAAGAAAAAGGCCGAGACATTACCACCACCACAGAAATGCACAGAACAGTGTCGTCGAAAGGAAAGGAAACATTTGTGATAGAGGTGGAACAAAAGCTAAAAATTTGAATTGCAACTCTATCGTCCACTCCTATCGCACAATCGATTTTCATGACAACGTGCTCAGTAGAGTCTTTGCGAGAGATGCTAATGATAAAGAAATAATGAGCTTTGGCGAGAACGACGCAGATTAGAAAAGTGGCGGTGAAGACCATTTCTTTTCTGCAGATGAAGTGCCAAAAGGAAGAGAAACACATGATAGCCCGTTGGTTGTGAAACTAGAGATTAACCCGAAACCAATTGATGGAGAAGATGATGAGGCAGAAGCTTGCTGGGCGATCAACCGAATCTTAATCGACACAGGAAGTTCGGTGAATATTCTCTTCTACCATACTTACAAGACGATGGGAGGAAAAGATGAGGATTTGATCCCCTCTACATACAAGATATATGGCTTTAATGGCACTGCAAACAAACCAAAGGGAGAGGTTCACATGAGAATACCTCTACAAGGATTATCAACTGATATCTTATTCGTGTGGTTGACGTAGAATCTCCATATAATGCGGCTGATTGGGAGGCCATGGCTTCATGAAATCTTGGGAGTCGCATCAACATATCATCAATGTATAAAATTTCCACATCCAAATGGCATTGGTATTATACAGGGAGATTGGAAGGAGTCACAGCAATGTCATGAGGTCGATGTAGAAAGCTGCGAAGAAAGAAATGCCAAAAGAAAGGGTTGGAAGCAACATGTGAGAGATGAGCAGAGAAAGGAAAAACTGATGGTAGATGTTATAGAAGTAAGGACTGAACATACCTCGCGAGGTGAATGCCTAGAAACAGGCGAATGTTATGATAATAAAGGAGCGAAGGATATGAGGAACAAAAGGCATAAGAAGTGAATAGTCAACAAAGCAGGAGGAAAAGTAGCAATTGAAGTAATGATGTGCGAGAATCTTGCAGTCAAGGGTAAATGAGAATTCGATTAAGAGAGAGATAAAGACACAACAAATGAAATGGAATTTTGCGAATACTTCGCAAACAAATATTAACAAATAATGAAACATGAATGATTGAATGATTGAATGATTTAACAAAGATGAATGAGTAAATGAATGGGACGAACCTTTATGGCGTACACCCTAGTTCGCGAATAACATTTCGTAAGAGGCAAATGTAAGACCTAAAGTGCGTCATATAAGGGGTATCTCTCGACATGGCTCGGGGGAAGGTTACACCGCTCCCCGAAGCTTGAGTCATGGAAATTTGGGGCCCATGAAAGCCTATCCGGAAGAGGTACCTTGGATTCCCAACTATATATGTAGGTTATACCTGGTTGGGCGACCGAGGGTCTCTTCTTAGGAGTCGAGTGTATGCTCAAGGCGCGAGGGTACGGTTGAGCGAGTGCAGGATGGATGGATGAACCTACCCTGGCCATTCTTGGCAAGTCTTGGCATATGTTGCACTCGCCCGAAGAAAACTCCACTTAGGGTGCAGTCTCGTAACCATAAACCATATAGGTATAAGGGATAAGAGGCTGCGAAAACAACCAGTTGTTGTTAAGACCTAGGATGGGAGGAGCTAGTCTTGTATGGTCGATGTTTCGCCTCCTTGAAGGGGCAACCAGGGAGATGATAAGGGCGACGCTCTCCATTAGGGGGGGTGTCAAAACAGACGCAAATGTCATGAGGATATGTTCTCGCAAGAGAATTTAGGCTTGTCATATTTGTGCAATGATCCTGCAGAGGCAATAATACTAACGCGAGGGTAAGGCGAGATCAATGGGTTTTTACATGAAAGTGTACGGACGTCCTGCGATTTCGTCGCACGACGGCAATGTCATGGGGCTATGTGTTCGCAAGGATATATAGGCCCGTCATATTTCGCAACTAAAACATCCTGCGCAGAGGCAAAAATACTTGGAAAATGATAAGGCAAGATCAATGGGTCTTTACATGCAAGTGTAAAAAGACGTCCTGCGATTTTGTCGCAATAAAAGGTAAAGGTGGAGGGGAAGACCTCTAATTAGGGAGGTCTAACTCGGAAGACCACACAAAAATGATAAGGAAGGGTCAATGGGATCTTACTTGAAAATGTAAGAGCGGCTTGCGACCTTGTCGCAATGAGAAGAGATAAAATACATTTATGAAGATAAGGCAAGGCAAGTGGAATCCTTGATTTATGAAGATACCTGCGACCTCGTCGCAACAGTACATCTCAATAACAATAAAATTATTATTCAACCACATACATGATGACAACTAAAATCTTCCATCTGAAGATAAATAACAGAGGCAAGTATGGGAATGGAAAAGATGGAATATTGTTATTCATCTTCTGATGAAAGAGTTATACATCAATAATGTTAGCCAATTATATTACAAGGAAGAACTACCAAAAAAGGGGGAGTGAAGATTGAATTCAAGGGGGAAAATCCAAGAAATACACTATAATAAAGAAATGTACAGATATTACAAGCAGAGAAAGAAAACAAAAAGAGTTATCTCTTTGGTGATTCTTCTTCTTCATCCGATTCTTGATTTGATTATTCTCATCGCGAGAATTTTCTTCTTCGCCGGCCTCGCTATCGAAACGTCTCGAGACAGGCAGATTCTCGGGAACCTTTTCAAGGAGACAGGGATATGAATGCAGAGGGATATTATGGTCCTTACAAACATACTTCATGCCTCCATTGCGAAAACGAACAGCATCATTATTAAAGTTCTCCACTGTCGTTAGAAATTGTTTCTTCAACTTGGAATATCTATTCTCGCGAAGGGAGAGATTCTTTGCGAGCTGTTCTTTTTCGGTTTCGAGTTCTTCAAATCTCGCTTGAAAATTCCTGGCGAGTTGTTCTTTTTCAGATTCAAGCTCTGTAATCCTAGCCCGAAATCTTTTCTCGGATTCTACAAAGAGATAACCACAAGATTAATAATTTACAAGCGGTACAACAGAAGTAAGAAACAACAAGGTATAATAAGCAACCTTCTCTGTCAGATATCATATCTTTAACCAAGGAAGTATGCTCGGCGTGAAGACTAACATCAACACCTAGGTTATTTCTGGCATTATCTAAAATTTTCGCAGCCCAGGCGAATTCATCATCACTTGTTTATAACAAGGAGAGAACGAATTTGATCTTCTCGCTCACTAAGCAAGGAATTCCGCGAAGCAATTCATCTCGCTCAATTTGTAATTCAAGGAGAGATTTTTGAAATGTTGCTAATGCCTGTGCACCATTATTAGCAATGCGATCTTTATCATCTATATGGTCACTAATTTTCTTCCTCAAAATTTTGGTTTCTTTATGGGACTCGAGAAACATTCGTTTAAATTGGTTGGCAGCACCTAAACCAGATCTATGCTCAATTTCTAAAAGACGATATTTGGTCTGAAGTTCATTTAATGAAAGAGAGTTAATTTTGTTTGATGAACTACTTAAAGAGTTGTTGAGGTGAGCGAGAAGAAGATTATTATCCAAAGGATCAGGAAATGTATGGAGAAGAATAGCCTCATCGGAGAGATTATATACATCTGCGAAAATAATAAGTTAAGTAGCAATATGCGACCGATAAAATAAAAATAGTAAAAGGAGGTAAAATTTTATACCATAAAGTTCTTTGATTGGCGTTTTGAAGAGTGGACACCTTATCCTTTTGGGAGTCAAGTTCGGTATTTAACTTTTGAATTCTCTCGTCTTTATCGCGAGATGACGCAGCTTCAATTTCTAACTCTCGAATCCTCTTGCTCAATTGGGAATTCTTCTTTTCAAGGCTGTTGCGTCTTCTCTCAAGGTCTGAGGCAACTACAAAGGAAGTTCTTCCAACCTATAAAAGAAGATAGAAAAATCATTAAAATATATATATACTTAAACAATTTAAAGTTAGCAGGGAAGTATGACTGCACACATACCAGAGACCCAAGTGCATTCAAAAGGTCAGGAGACACAACTCTAGAGACTCCATTGAATGAATTATTGCCTTCCAGTAAAGCAAAGATTACACACGTTCGTGAGAGCTCCACAAAGGGATGCTAGGGAGCATCTCCCATTCCCCGGAAAGAATCTCGAGAAGATCTTTGGATAGTTGGTCCATAGAAGAATTGGCCGGTTGAGCCTTATTTCGAAAAGATGGGTTTGTATTATCATCATTATCATCAGAAGAATCAGAACTTGAGTTAAGGCGAGAAGAAGACTGAGCCTTTCGTTTCTTAGATAATGGAGCGGAAGATTTATCTTTGCGAGTTTAATTGTTTTACCCTTACTTTTAATCTTCGCAGCAATAGTTTCTTCAACTCCAACCTTCGCATACGCGTAAAGATAAGAAACAGAGGCAACAATATTGTTTTAAATAAGAAGAAAGGAAGTGTTTCTTACTTCACTCGTAAGCGATCGAAGCAATGTCAGAGTATCCTCCGACGGATCCTTTTTGTAGCTTCTTCTCAACCTGGTTATCTGAAAGATTTCACAAACTCAAAGAATTATAGAAAGAAAGTTGCGAAAGCAAAATTTGAAGTCGAAAACATACCTCTTTCTTCTTCTCGGGCCATTTGAATTCCCAAGGATGATATCTGCGAGATTCGCAGAAGAATATGCGAGCCCGCGATGTAAGGGCCGTTTAAGATCAAGGGTACGACCCACCATTTCTCATCTTTGGAATGACGAGGAGAAGTATTATTGCCTGGGTGCCAATCAATGTCTTGCATGAGTAATTTATCTTCAGGGACATTATCCTTTTTCTTCAGGCGAACGCCCCAGCGAGATTTCACATTCACCATAGTTATCACTGCGTAATTTTCAAAAAAGTTTTCCACAGTGTATTTCTCAACAGCTATTTCCAAGTCTGCGAATTTGGGATTTCTGACAGAGTTAGGGTATAAAGATCCTTTGCCTGCACCGCGGTTCGCGAACTCAAGCATCAGGCGAATACAATCGCCACTTAATTGATAAACAGCCCGAGAGAATTTTTCATGGGCCAAAATTTCATAAAATAAAGGCAACTCAGGATTGTACAAGGGAATAGGAAGTCCCGCGAGAAGTTGACCTAGCGAGACTATAATCTTTTGATCATCACATTGATGATCGAAAAAACTTTGCAGAAAGAATAGATGAAGGTTCTTGATCAGAATGGTTGATAGAGTAAAACCCTTTTCGAGCAACTTCTGTTGAACTTCTTGAAAGAAGCTTTGTATGCACGACTAATGGCAGCCATTATCAGTATGGGAATGGATGGGATGTTAAAGGTTAGGATCAGTGCTAGAAAGAACGAAGAAAAGATTTGCAGTAGCAGGAGCGCAAATTGCGGAAGGAGAGAGTCAAAGAAAGGTTGCAGAGAGAAACTAAAGAATGAAAAGGAGGGGAAAAGAAAACTATATATAGGGAAAAAGATCCTCGAGAAAAACGAGGTCATTTAATGCGAAGAGACATGAATGGTCAAGAATAAGCGGTTGAAAGAAACGTGTCAAGAAAAGACATTAATAATCAAAATCCGTGTAAAAGTACAAAACTGAAACAGATAAAGATAAGCGATCATGAAACAATATTGTAAAAATCTCATGATACTCTTCCCTCGCAGAGAAATATGAGGAGAGATAGGAGACGATACTTCGTATATATCTCAAAGAAGCTTCGGAACTTTGCAAAAGAATAGAGGCAAGTACGTACTTTTCAAGGAAAGTATTCTTTTGCTCGTTCCTTCACCAATTGAAACCAAGGAGTATGACAACAATGAATTTTTCCTTCAAATCGCTCTTCAAGCAATATTCAAGGAAAAAGAGGCAAGATGTAGGATCATAATATCGCAACGTACAAGGCTCGCGAGATTAATGAGCAGACGGCGTCGCGAGGGAGTCGCAGGGAGCTAAAATAAACGACGCAATGAATAACGATAGGCAAAATATAAAGAAGACGTGAGACCCGGGCGAGGTTAAGAAGTGTCGCGAGAGTGAATGTTTGTGTATCTGCGACACTTCGCGAGACATTCCCGAAAATAAAGGGGAACTTAGCTGTCATCCACTATGTATTACCCTATATAAAGGGCTAAATGAGTCTGTAAGAGAGAGAGATCTTTTGGAATTGTTGGGCAAGTCATTAGGAGAGAGAAAGTTTGAGAGTGTCTTAACTTTTAAGTGTAATTCTATTTTCCTGTGTAAACACTTCATGAATTCAATCAATAAATATTCTTGATCTTACATCTTTCAATGGATTAATTAAGCAAAATCGAGTAAGGGGTGTAGTGTGGGAAATCCTGCTACTACAAGCGGCATGCCAATGGCGTAGCCGTGGCATAACGGTATGCCGGTGATGTTGCGGTATGGCCAAAGCTAAAAATTGGCTCCAAGTTAGGGTTTGACGCCGTGGAAGAATTCGTCGTGGAAGAATTAGCCGTGGAAGAATTAGGGCTTGGCGTGGCCAAGGTGTCGTGGAAGAATTCGTCGTGGAAGAATTAGGGCTTGGCGTGGCCAAGGTGCCGTGGAAGAATTCGTCGTGGAAGAATTAGGGCTTAGCGTGGCCAAGGTGCCATGGAAGAATTAGGGCTTGTCGTGGCCAAGGTGCCGTGGAAGAATTAGGGCTTGGCGTGGCCAAGGCTTGGTTTTGGCGCCGTGGAGTCAGACCCACATGTGGCGTGGCAACATTGGCCTTGTTGCCTCGCCAATCCCGTTGCTTGGGGAAACGCTATTTGGCTTTGGTAGCAATTTGCCCGAATTAGGGTTTGGCATGTCGAAATCCTAATTAGTGCACGTGGCATGCGGCTGCGGCATGGCGCTACTTTTGTGCAAACGGCGCCATGGCTATGCCATAGTGTGGAAACGCCCATAGGAGTAGGAATTGCCGTGGGTGGCTATTTATGGCAGGTTGCCACGAAGTGGCATGTTTGCGAGGTAGTATGTTGTGAAGTTGGCATGTTGCGAAGTTGTCGCGGTAGAGCGGCATGTTGGCATGCTACCGCGGTAGAGTGTCATGTTGGCATGCCGACCAATATGTTGTTGTGGTAGGGCGCGTTTGGCTTGTCAGTTTAGCAAGGTGGCCCGGCAGGGTGTGTTTGGCCTTTAACGTATGGTGGCAAGTTTAGAGCAACTTGATTGGCCACAAAAGGGGGCCGGCCAAACACAAGGCGTGATCACACTTCTGGTGAGAGTGTGACGGCTTTGGCGCGTTCTGATTGGTCGATTAGAAGTGGGGCCGGCAAGCATGGGCCCAGCCACAACTT
This sequence comes from Papaver armeniacum, assembly GCA_023531295.1. Classification (NCBI taxonomy): domain Eukaryota; kingdom Viridiplantae; phylum Streptophyta; class Magnoliopsida; order Ranunculales; family Papaveraceae; genus Papaver; species Papaver armeniacum. The sequence continues at coordinate 123,842 of JAJJWW010000364.1, forward strand.
GTGTGCATGTGACGAGTTTAAAGCGACCTGATTGGTCGATAGAAATAGGTTCGGGGCGTGGCTAATGGCGCTAGATGGCCTAAGGCATAGCCACGCCCCTCTTTGCTGTTGCGGCTCCCTGTTTTCTTATTCTGGGCGAGGTTCTGCACCTGTTAATCCATGGAGGATTAATTACTTAGGCTTAATTTTGACAAGCAAGGTCTGGTACATTACGCGAGGCGCGAAACCCTAACTTCTATAAGTTAGTCAGAACGATTGATTGAGTTCTATGTGTTGACATAGAGTTCTTTTAAGTTCATTGCCATAGAGCAGCATGCTTTTATGATTCGAATACCTTATGCAAAGACCTTATCCTTGATACTTGGAGATTCGTGCTACTCTGCTGCGAGTGAACCCAAATCGTCATGCCATATCAACATTAAGGGTTCAGCCGGAGAACATAGCATAAAAGGAATTCAGATGAACTTATATTAAGTGAATATACGCGAGGGGCCGAAATTCACAGAACATCTGGGATGGTTGCTACTTTCTCCAGTCTGGATAAATTTCATGTAAGTGTATTGAGCGGCTCAATAAGTATGCCAGTGGAGAGCTTAACACACGTGGATCTGTTTCCTTGCAGAGTGACGTCACATCAGATGCGAGGTTTTATGATTTTAACCCTAATCTAAAAACCACCATCAATATTAAGTCCCCTGCTTAGCTCAGAACAGTGGCATTGTTGCAGGGTAAGCATGAGATGGTGACAAACGAGGATAAAATCGAAACAACAAGTCATGAAGATTTGGCTAACCTTTGTCAGGAGGCACGAAGAATCTGTGATCCTTGCATCAGCGGCTTCGCATAAATTTGGTTTGGCCATGGGGTGCTGGCCTCATTACTGCGACTTTGGCTACTAATCAGAGGTGGCACTGCAACTTGGTCCGCGGAACGGTGAATGTTGCTAGTCGGCTAGGTTACGGAATGCATGGAGATGGCGCTGTCTTGGACGACCAAGATGGTGCTTCCTTGACTGGTGGAGATGGCGCTGCTTTGAACGGCCAAGATGGCGCCGCTTGAAACAGCCTTTGAAAAGGTGGATGGCGTGGATAGCTTGGAAGGTCCGATGACGAGGCTAGCTTGGAAGGGCCGATGGCGAGGCTAGCTTGGAAGGGCCAATGACATGACTATCTTGGAAGGTCCAATGGCGTGGCTCGTTTGGAAAGGCCAATGAAGCGTTGGCTTGCTTGGAAAGGCCAATGGAGCGTTGGCTTGGGACGCGAGAGGATGGCGCTGGTTAGGGCTCTACCGCAACGTGGAGATGGCGCCGCTGGGAGCGAACTCTTGGGGCTTGAACGCGGGATCGTTGGCGTTGGCATGGAGCGGTAGAGATGGCCGTTTGGGAGCGAACTGTTTGGCATTATCTTGGCCGCGGACTGGTGGCGCCATGGAGCGTTGCCTTCGCGGGCCTGGTTGCCTTTTTCCGTGCATAGCTTAAACGAGAAACCTTCCTCCACTCAAATTCCAAAAGTGTTGTGATTATAAAAGGAAACCTTCTTCCACCCAAACTCCAAAATAATATGTATATAAAAGGGGTCGCACATCTTTTATTTTATTTTGTAATATTAGCTTTGTTTTCACGTCTCTGCGTTAGCAGCAAAGCAGAGGAGTTGGCGAGCGTACTCCAGGTATGTGCTCCAACGTTTCTCCTCCGTTTCTTTTTTTTGTTGTTGGTGTAAACCCTAGCCATAGACATATCCTCCATAAACCCGTAGAAATACTTTTGTATGAATGATTCTTCTCTGCTAGAAGTATCGTAGTAATATTAGCCGTCACATTGATAGTAAAGAGGCCAATTATTATACAAAGTAGGCGCGCAAGGATGGGTGGCTTGCATTAGTTCTTCTCCCGTGAAAACTTAGCTTTTAGGGTTTCCTTTTCCTCTCGTGGCCGTGTGCACAATTTCCGTGGCCATGCGTGACTTGGCCGAGGTCATACTTTCCTCGGCTTCACATTTTCCCCGCGGCATTGTCTAGTTTAGGCCAAGGGTGTACTTTCTGCGACGTCACGTGTATCTCGTTGAGTAGACATCAGTCCCCATTCCCTTTAGCCGTGAGTTCCATGACATGTGGTCAAAGGAGAAATTTCCGTAGCAAATGTGTTGTTGACTCTTGATTGTGGTAATTTTTGATAAAATCTTCATGTATGCTTTTCTTCAAAGTAGTAATTTTTTGCTTTGCTTCGTTGTAGTTACTTCAAAAGCATAAGGAATTTTGTTAAGATGTCACCTGAAAGTAGTTCCGCCACCGCGTTGAAAAGTGTCAACAACTCCAAACCAAACACAGATGATGAGTTCTTTACAAAGTCCGCACGATTACAAGGACCCATCCCAAATTCGTGGCAACTCTTTCCGACCGATTCTGAGAATGATGGATAAGTTCGCCGGTCACTACCCAGGCGCATAATGAGGTTTTTCCTTCGAAGAAAGAGTATCCACTTTCTCCCATAGATTTCAAAATCTGTCATAGTCCATTGCGCTCTTATGATAAGTGGATGAAATTTATGATGAGCCGCGACCACGTAAAGTCCAACTTAATCGAGGCGCAAATCATGCATGCTGTCATGGCGTCTCGCGGCACTTCAAATCGAAAAGATGTTGTGTGCTTGATTACTTTCATATCCATATGGTGCCTGGAAATCACACGGCTATATGTAGATGGGGTGAGATGACTATTTCTTTGGAAAGCGTAGCCATTCTATTGAGTCTTCCAATAATTGGGAAACTTGATGTCGTCTTGTTTGAGGAAGAAGAAAAAATGCACGCCGCTTTGGTCACAAAAGCAGCGGAATATGTTCGAAAGAATGAGGAAAGGTTGTTCTATAACTGGTGGGTGTCTGAGTGGTTCCCTGATGAGCCGGAGTCGGACCAAGTGGATGGATGATACACTCCATGTTGCCGCATTTTTAATTATGTGGCTATCCGAGAGATGTTTTGATGATGGCTCCGTAAGAAGGAGATAAGACAGAAGCTCGTCAAATTAACTATCAAACTAGCGAAAGGCATTGCTCTTCCCATCGGCGTTTGTTTCTTGGATCTTTGTACACTCATCCGGGATCACTTAGCAGCAGACATGTACGTCTCTAATGGGTATATGAAAGTGGACTCGTATATCCACGCCGCCTTTCTTCAAGCGTGGTTGTGGGAGCATTTCAAAATTACTCTCCTAACCCGAGAACCTTGTTTCCGATGCATATGGCGGTTCTAGGATACTGTTAGTTGGAGAAGGCCCAAGACCGGCGCAAAGCTTATTGATTTTCTTGACAACTCGCATGCAGTTAACTTTCGTCCTTGGGCCACGGCCCATGCCTCCATAGTTCAACCAGACACTTTTGCTTCCGAACCGAAAGTGATATTGCATTCCGCTGACGGGAATATGAGCATTGGAGAAACTGTGTTCTTGCGAAGCCGTATATATGGGTACGTGCCATCTTTTTTCGTAGGATCTTGTGGAGTAGTCTCTTACAACATTGATAGGGTTGCTCGACATATGGGCTTTGACTAGGAGTCCCATTCCGTCACCCGCCGAGCGACTCCAGATGAATCGTTACCCGCTATTCTTGATTACAACGTCTTTGCACCGGATAAAAGTCTTCCTTCTTGATCCCGTAACAAAACCCGTGACGCTCCAAATATAATATCTTCCTCGGCAAGCCGAGTTCCTCGCCATTCATCGGCCCGTGCAGGATGTGGTGACAAATCCGCGTGGTAAACCTTCCTCTGCGGTTCTAGCGAAGCATAAATTGTTGAAAGAGCTTCCTTTGGGCAAGCGAAAATCCTCTAGCTTGGATGCAGACAGTCTCCAGAAAAAGGAGCAAAGGTCGAAAAATCGTGCAGGTGGCTTCCAATCGGATTCGACATCTCTTGTGACTTTCAGTTCTTTCAACACGCAGGTGTGTATGATTACCTCACTGACTTGGTTGAATATGTTTTCCATTTCGTAACTGACTCCTCTCTCTCTTTTTTTCTTTGACTCAGGGGCTTGGTAACTCGAATATCTTTGCCTATTTGCCTGACCTAAAAAAACGATGCCTCTTGAAAAGGAGGCAACGAGACCGATCTCTTGAAGAAGAATCCGAAGAGGAAGAAAGCTCGAGATCCGGTGATGAGAGGATCACTTCTGAATATAACAGCGAGTCTTCTTCCAATGGACCCATAAATGAGTCGGTGAGTTTTCCACACTTTTATCTTGGATTATTTATTTATACCGGATAAATGATTAATTGGTGATATTTACATGAAGAGGCTGCTTCCAAAATAACTCGAGATGGAGATCCACGGCAATGAAGGTGTAAAGATGTCTCCAAGTCATGGAAACCGCACTGCTAGCAACCCGGAGATGGAAACTGATCGTCGTGAAGACGCTGCTGTGCTTTAGATGATGGAAAATGCCCCCACGGCTGCGGGCATGATTGTAGCCAAAGAATCCTTGCTGGTCGCAAAATCGATTGCAGGCGCCACTTTCGACCCTCCATTCTTGATTCCTCATGAAGATCACGTGTTGATTGGAGGCTTAGGTCTGTAATAAGCTAAGCATGAGGAGTTGTATACCGAGAATATGGGAGAGATATGGACACATCGCAACGCCAAGAAGATCACTAGCCGGTTCACGTTGGTTAGCGGGTGGAAGAAATATTATCTTAAATTCGTGATATGTGCAAGGTGACCGGGTCACACCATTTCGGAGATGTAATCTCAAACCGGGAGTTCCACCGGGATATGTGTAAACTTTGAGTTTAACGCTCCTAGTTCCGTGAGGGATTTTCCGAGATCCAAAGGTCAGCAGTCAAGCGCTTGATGGTCCTTCCGCGGATTTAATTAAGCAACATGAGGTAGAAGTCGAGAAGTTGTCCCGTGAATTGAAGTCAAGCAAGCGCCTCTTCAAAGTATGAAGGACATTTTCTCCAAGAAGAACGAGCCGTTGTTAGGCAACTTTCCTATAATACTTTTATTTTCTGAACTTCTTTTCTTAGGTTTTTTTTTTGAAAGGCAAAAGAAACGCCTAGTTTATGGTATGGTTTTCTGGTTTTTTGTATATATAGATGGTTGCTTTTTATAATAGTTTTTGGATTATTTTTGGAGTATGGATTTTTGATCAATTGATATGTCAAAAATCGAATTACGAATTTAAGTAGCAAAATCATTCAGACCGTGAACGTTGCATGAGAAAGGAAGAGATATGAAATCTTGGGATGATTGGGTCATCTGGCCTCCCATGATAAATGTGAAAATCCAAACAATAAGTCGTGTAAACATCATCCTGCAAACTTACTCGCTTTAAGGTCTTTCACCGTAACTGAGTTTGTGTAAATCAGGAAGTCTTTACGTAACGCCCTTCTTGCCACGAGAAGTCCCCGGTCGTTCTTTATTGTCGGTAGAACATCTTTATGTCGATCCGTAGTAATATGAAAAATCTCTAGTCCTCAGACGCAATTCTCCTGAAACCCTCTTTCTTGGACGATGCGCTTCAAAGTATGGCATTTTGGTAGTATAATGGGAACGAGAGTTGAATTCGTGAATCGAGAGATTAATCTCCTAGTGTGGTCGCCAATTGTTTGAGGGTGAAAACCGTTTCTGCTGATTTTGGTAATTTTGGGTGTGTAGGTGAGAAACGAATTTAAACCCTAAACAATGTACTGCACTGGAGTACTTTTGATTCGAGAGATCAATCTGTACAATCCTGGCCTAAACCAAGAAATGGCCGTTCCAGGCTTGCTTCGGTCACAAAGTGAAGTTGAAGGGTTGGTCTTAGGGAGGGAAGCAAAGAAAGTGTTGAGACCGCAATAGTTGATTCGGAAGTGTGGGCGTTTTTGTGACTTGTATCGGAAAGTTGAACCGCTAAAGTGGATGAAAAGCTATCGATGATTTTTGGATGTTGTATTGTTCTCCCGACCAAAACTTGTTTTTTTGGTGGAAATAGTGAGACCTATTTATACAAGTCATAGTGAAACGTACCTTGGTCTCGTAGGAAGTGAAAACGATTGAGTGGTGGAAGAAAAGAGTAACGTGTAACTGTCAGACATTATGCTTCCATGATGAGGGAAGTGAATTCGTGTAACCGCCAGTCATTACGCTTTCATGATGAAGGAAATGAATTGTTTACACCGTTACTTTTCACCACCACTAATTATCATGACACTTTCTGTAACGGCGCATTGCACGCCGCACGATGTAAAACCGCCGCACCAATACCCCGATGAGCATCCCCGCCTTGTGACATATTTTGATGTCTCGAGTGTTTTCGTGGAAAACATGTAGCACTTTTCTACGTGTGGCAAGTTAAAATCGAGAGGCTTGCCGCAGGTAAATAACATGTGATGCTAGGCTTGTTTTGGCTAGTCACCTAAAACTTGTCGCGAGCTTACCGGTTTGGTGGCGAACTTAGATGGCCGAGATCGCATCTTATGAATAAGGGTAGCCGTTGATTGTGGCTACCTTGTGTTGGCGCCTGACAATGGCGCAGTGGCATTGCAGCATGACTTGTGCATGCCAGTGGAACGATGGTGCAAGTGGCGCCTGGCGTAGCCATGGTCGTTGGGTTTAGGCGGTTGGTCGCCTAAGAGTTGACACAAGTCCATCAGTTAGGTAGCGAACTTGATGGCTGAGATTGCATCTCATGAAGAAGGATGGCCATTGATTATGGCCACATCTTGTTGTATAGCGAAGTGGCGTCAGCCACATGCTAATGGCATGCCAGTGGCGTAGCCGTGGCATAGGGATATGCCGGTAATGTTGCGGTATGGCCAAAGCTAAAAATTGGCTCCGTGGCCAAAGTTAGGGTTTGGCGCCGTGGAAGAATTAGCCGTGGAAGAATTAGGGCTTGGCGTGGCCAAGGTGCCATGGAAGAATTCTCCGTGGAAGAATTAGGGCTTGGAGTGGCCAAGGCTTGGTTTTGGCGCCGTGGAGTCAGACCCACATGTGGCATGGCAACATTGGCCCTGTTGCCATGCCAATCCGTTTGCCCGGGAAACGCTATTTGGCTTTGGTAGCAATTTGCCCGAATTAGGGTTTGGCATGTCGAAACCCTAATTAGTGCACGTGGCATGCGGCTGCGGCATGGCGCTACTTTTGTGCAAACGGCGCCATGGCTATGCCAAAGGAACTATGGCAAGGCCATAGTGTAGAAACGACCATAGGAGTAGGAATTTCCGTGGGTGGCTATTTATGGCAGGTTGCCACGAAGTGGCATGTTTGCGAGGTAGTATGTTGTGAAGAGTGCATGTTACGAAGTTGCCGCGGTAGAGCGGCATGTTGGCATGCTACCGCGGTAGAGTGGCATGTTGGCATGCCGGCCAATATGTTGTTGTGGTAAGGCGCGTTTGGCTTGTCAGTTTAGCAAGGTGGCGCCACAGGGTGTGTTTGGCCTTTAACGTATGGTGGCAAGTTTAGAGCAACTTGATTGGCCACAAAGGGGGACGGCAAACACATGGCGCGACCACACTTCTGGTGAGAGTGTGGCGGCTTTGGCGCGTTCTGATTGGTCGATTAGAAGTGGGGCCGGCTGTAGTTGCAGGAAATCCTACACTACACCCCTCAATCGAATTTGCTTAATCAATCCATTTGAAGATGAATAATAATGTGTTTTATTAATTGTTTTCTTGAAAGGTTTACAAAGAAATGTAGAACAGAGCTAAAGAAATTACAATCACTCTTGGTTTTCTCTCTCCTAATGACTTGCTTAACCATTTAAAAAAGACCTCTCTCACAACAGACTTACTCGATCCTTTATATAGGGTATTACATAGTGGATGACAACTAAGCTGTCCTTTATTTTCGGAATCGACTCGCGAATCCTCGCGAATGTGTAACTGTTTGTCCTCGTGACACTCCTAAATTTCGCCAAGTTTTCACACTTTCCTCATGTTCCGACTGTCGTCATCTATTACGTCATTTATTTACCTCCATGCGACTCCTTCGCGACGCAGATCGTTTATTAATCTCGCTGAAGTATTGGAGTTGCGAGATTCGATCCTACGTCTTGCCTCTTCTCATGTATTCTCTGCGAAGAAGAGAATGTCATGAGAACAATATTTTAGAATGCCGCAACCGCTCATCTTTACCTCGCCATTGTTCATTTTTGCTTTGTTTTATTCATGTTTTTTAATTTATTACGTGTGTTTCTTCTTCCACTCTTTTCTTGACACGTCTCTTTCAACTACTTATTCTTAACCATTCACGTCCCATCTCGCATTAAATGCGTTTATATTCCCGAAGATTCTTTCTCTCTATAAATAGTTTCCCCACTCCTTTCTCCTTCTTTTTTACTTTCCTTCTGCAAATTTTCTTTAATTCTCTCTCTCCTTCCGCAATTTGCGCTCCGCTACCATAATTCTTCTACTTCTTTCTCATTCTTTTGATCTCGCAATCATCCATTCCCATATTTCTAGCAATGGCTTCACTTGGTCGTTCATACACTCCTTCTTTTATTGATGTTCAAAAGAAATTACGGGAAAAGGGTTTCACTTTATCAACTATTCCCGATCAAGGATCTTCATCTATTCTTTCGCAAAATTGTTTTCTCGATCATCAATGTGATGATCATAAAATCATAATCTCATCGGGTCAACTCCTCATGCAGACTCCCCATTCCTTTGTACAATCCCGAGTTGCCATTATTCTATGAAATTCTTGCTCATGAGAAATTCTCGCGAGCTTTCTATCAATCGAGCGGCGACTTGCATCCGTTTAATGCTTGAATTCGCCCATCGTGGCGCCGGTAAAGGATCTTTATATCCCGATAATGTTAGGATCCTAAGTTTGCAGATTTACAAATAGTTACCGAGAAGTATACCGTGGACAATTTCTTTGCGAATTACTCTTTGTTATAAATATGAGAAATGATAAGTCTCACTGGGTGCTCACTCACAAGAATGATAACGTTGATGTCGACAAATTGCTTATGCAAGATATTGATTGGCATTCGGCAACAATAGTACTCCCGTTATTCCAAAGATGAGAAATGGTGGGTTGTTCATTTACTTTTGAGTGGACCTTACATCGCAGTTCATATATTCTCCCCGCACACCTCGCGAACTATCACCCTTGGGAGTTTAAGTGGATTCTGAGGAGTCAAATGAGGTATATTTCCTTTTTTCAATTTTGCTTTGCGACATCTTCTTCCTCTTTTTATCTATTAACTTTCAAAAATTTTAGATCGCTGAATGAGGAAGAAATATAAAGAAAATCCAAAGCCGAGTACCACAGCTATACTTCGATCGCTCACGGATGAAGTAAGAAACATTTTCTTTTGTTATTTTAAACAATATTGTTGCCTTTGTTTCTTATCTTCATGCATATGCAAAGGTTGAAGTTGAAGAGGCTGAAGCTGCGAAGGCTAAAGGCAAGGATAAAGCTACTTTGCACAAGGACAAGTCTTCTGCTCCGTTTTCTAAAAAGCGGAAAACCCATCGCTCTTCTCATTGTAGTTCTCAACAAAGTAGAACTCGACGAGAATGAAAATGAGGTTGGTACTTCTTCGCGAGGGAGAATCACTCAACCACTATGGCGCAATTGTCTAGCATCTTCTCCGATTCCATGCAAGGATTGGGAGACGAGCATTTAACCGCTACTTGCGAAGCTCGCTAAGATTTACGATGCCCCACTCATGGAGGATAATGAATCAATGGGGTTTCCTGAACAATGACTTCTAGCTTCTAAACGCTCTTAATGCTTTGGTATGTTTATATCCTTTTATTTCTTTGTGACTTCAATTATAAACTCTATCTTAATCATTCCCATATTTTTCTTTGTAGTCCTGGGAGAGCTTTTGTTGTCGCTGCTCCGACCTTGAGAAAAGACGCACAATCTTGAAAAGAGAAATTCGCAACTTAAAGATAAGATCCGAGAACTAGAGAGTGAAGTCTGCGACATCTCGCAAGAAGGATGAACGAATTAAACAACCGGAAGCCGAGCTCACTTCTCAACAGAATAGAGTATCTACTCTTGAAAGTGCAAATCGTGACTTTATGGTATAGCAATCTTTACTCCTCAAATCCTTTTTATTTTATCATTTGCTTTTCTTTATTCGACTTACTATTTTCGCAGACATATATAATCTCTCTCAAGAATCCATTCTTCTCCATTCATTTCCCGAGCCCATGGATGGTGATGTCCTTCTTACTCATCTCAAATGAATCTCTAAGTAGTTCTTCAAATAAGACTAACCTTCTTTCATTAAAGGATCTTCAATCCAAATATCATCTCTTAGAGATCGAGCATAGGGCTAGTTTAAGTTTAGCTAATCAATTTAAACGAATGTACCTTGATTCCAAGAAGAAAGCCAAAACCTTAAGGAAGAAAGTTAGTGATCTCATAGATGAGAAAGATCGCATTATTACAGGTGCACACAGGCATTAAGAAAATTTCAAAAATCTCTCCTTGATGTGCAAGTTGAAGCGAGATGAACTCCTTCGTCAGTAATACCATACTTAGCGAGCGAGAAGACCAAATTCGTTCACTTTTTGTCATAAATAATGATGATGAGTTTGTTCGGGGCTGCGAAGGTTCTAGATAATGCTAGAAATAACTTAGGTGTCGATGTTAGTCTTCGCGTTGAGCAAACTACCTTAATCAAGGATATGATCTTTGAAAGAGAAGGTTGTTTGTTATACTTCTTTACTTTTCTCGCTTCTTTTTTTTTGTACTATTATCATTAATTCATTTTCTCATGTTTTCTTAATCAAAAGAGATTTAGAGACAAGGATTGGAGAGCTTGAAAACGAAAAAGAACGACTCGCAATGGATCTTTCTCTTCGTGAGAATAGATATTCTAAATCGAAGCGAGAAATTCCAAACTACAGTGGCATGAATTTTAATAATGATCTCTTGTTTCGTTTTTCGCAATCAAGCTATGGAAATAGTTTGTAATGACCACAACATTCCTCTTCATTCATATCCTTTTCTTGTGAAGAAGTTCGGAGAACTTTGATGTTTCGATAGTGAAGCTAATGAAGAAGAAGAATCAGCGACGAGAGTGATGGAACCAAAGAATCGATCAAGAAGAAGAACCAAGAAAGAAATAACTTTTTCTTCTTTCATTTCTTGTAGTATTCGTATACAAATATCTTTGTTAATCTTCCATTTCGTAACTCCTTATTATAAATTTCTTTGACTATTGAATGTGAATTTCAACTTTTGCTTCCTTTGTTCGGGATATATCAATCAAACAACCCTTCTTTGTAATTATAACTTCACACTTGCCTCTGTCCATAAGATATAATCAACTTTGCGAGTTACATAAAATATAATCGACTTTGTGAATTAATCATTCTCGCGAGATATAAATAAATAAATATATATATATATATATATATATATATTTTTATTTTTATTTTATTTTTTTTGACTTTGCACTTTATCATTGCGACAAGATCGCAAGATATCTTCATGGATTAAGAAATCTATTGATCTTGCCTTATCATTATTTGTGTGGTCTTATTTTGCCTTCCTAAGTAAAGGTCTTACATTGCGACAAGATCGCAGCCGTCTTTACATTTTTATGTAATGACCCATTGACCTTGTCTTATCATTTCTTAAGTATTTTTTTCCTCTCATAGGCATTATATTTGCGACAATATGACAGTTTAAATGTTCTTGCGACCATAAAATCCCGTGACATTGTCGTCTTTGCGACTAAATCGCAGGACGTTCTTACATTTTCATGTAAAACCCATTGATCTCGTCTTACCCTCGCGTTAGTACTATTGCCTCTCAGGATCATTGCACAAATATGACAAGCCTAAATTCTCTTGCGAAAATAAAGCCTCATGACATTTGCGTCTTTTGACACTTATCGCCTCCCTAATGGAGGGTGCCGCCTTATCTTCTCCCCCTGGTTGCCCCTTCAAGGAGGCGACATCGGCCATACAAGACTAGCTCCTCCCATCCTGGCCTTAACGACAAGCGGTTGTTTCGTGATTTCTTATCCCTTATACCTATAGGGCTTATGGTTACGAGACTGCACCCTAAATGGAGTTTTTTCGGCCGAGTGAAGATGTGCCAAGACTTGTCAAGAGTGGTAAGGAAGTTCCATGCTCCCCGCACTCTTGACTCCAACCGTGTACCTCGCGCCTTGGTCATACACTCGACTGGAAGAGACCCTCGGGCGTCCAACCGTGGTATAACCTTATATATATAGTTGGAAATCCAAGGTATCTCCCCTGATAGGCTTTCATGGGCCCCAAATTTCCATGACTCAGTTCCGGGAGCGGTGTAACCTTTTACCCGAGCCATGTCAAGAGATACCCCCTTATATGACGTACTTTAGGTCTTACATTTGCCTCTTACGAAATATCATTCGCGAACTAGGGTATACGCCATAAAGGTTCGTCCCATTCACTCACTCATTCATGTTATCAATTTATTCAATCATTCATTTTTGACTTTTGTTAATTTGTCTGTGGGTTATCGCACGATCCTCATTTCAATTATTCAATAGATTTTTATACATTCTTCACGGCGATATTTTCGCGCAACTTTTCCGCAACTATCACCTCGCTTCCCGTCCTTATCATGCTTTCATCACTAAATTGGTATCTTTTCTCGCAACTATTCATTTTTTACACCTTTTACTCCTACTTCCTTTCGCTCCGCGTACCAAACTTTTCAATGTCTCCTTTTCATCATGATATTCAATTGTTTTCATACATTCACTTCGCAACATCTCTTCTTCCTTTATTTCTATGGTATCTACCATTAGCCTTTCTTTTCTTTGTTCATCCTTTACATTCTTCCTCCAACCTTTCTTTTTGCCATTCTCTCTTCGCAGCCTCTCTACATCGACCTCATAACATTTTTGCCCTTCCTTCCAATCTCCTTTTATAATTCCGACACCGCTAGGATGTGGAAACTTTATACACCGATGGTATGTCGATGCTACCCCCTGCATTTCATGCAACCATGGTCTTCCAATCAAAGCATTGTAGGGAGATTCCACATCAACCACGCAGAACAAAATATCGTTGATAACCCCGCAAGGGTATCCTCATGTGCACTTCTCCTTTGGGCTTGTTCGCGCTACCATTAAAACCATATATTTTGTATGTTCAAGGATCAAATCTTCATCTTTTCCTCCCATAGTTTTGTAAGTATGGTAGAAAAGAATGTTGATCGAATCGCCGTATCAATCAATATTCTATTGATTGCCCAACAATTTTTCCGCTTCATCATCTTCGCCATCAATAGGTTTTGGATTAATTTCAAACTTCACAACTAATGGGCTATCATGTATTTCTCTTCCTTTGGGTACTTCTTGGTAGAGAAAGAAATAATGCAGTTGCCACTCTTTTAATCGCGATGTCTTCGCAACATTCATCACTTCTTTATCATCGCATCCCTCGCAAACTCTACTAAGTACATTGTCATGAAAATCTTGATTGTATGTATGAATGTACAAATGGAATTGCAAAACAAATTTTTAGCCTTTGCCCCAACTTCTATAACAAATGTTTCTTTTCCCTTTGCCGGTGGTGGTGGTAAATGTTGAACTTTCTCTTCTTCTTTTAAAAAGTGATTCAACTTTCCTTGATCAATCATTCTTAGGATAATTCTCTTGATGTTTCATAGCGGTCATTCGTTAGGTGCCCATGAAAGCGGTGGTAAGCACGTGTAACTCGTGACTTCTATCTCCGTGTGGTGGTTCACTTCCCATGTTCCATGGTGCAGTATGTTTTCCATCAAAAGTATTGCTTCCCATATTTTTTCCACACCGGCATTCAATGGCGGCATTTTAATTTCCTCCCACACTACTCGTGACTTCGCTGTCCTCTATGATATTCCGCCTCGGCCTCCATAAGTCTCTTGCGACTATGCCTTGACCTCCATAGGTTTCTTGCGGTTGATCAAGCCTTTGAATTTTATTATTTCCGCCACGGTTGTAGAAATTTCTTCTCTTTCAAATTCTTCCCGATCGCGACTTCCCATAGCTACCAATTTTGGTTGTTTATCATCTACCACTCTCTCTTGTTGCCCTTGCGAGGTGCTCGCCACTTGTTTGTATTAATGTCGGGTAATGGACTTGCATTCACAAAGACTTGAATTTTTATTCGCAATCGGGTACGATTCTACTTCATTTTGCCTTTCCTCCAAAGCAATATATTCCTCTTGCAATTCTCTCAATTTGGCCATCGTGATCGTATTCTTGACTCGAAAATTTGAACATATAATAAGTTGGTTGCGAACATAGCATTTATGAATGATAGTATGAGATATCTTTCGTCAACCCGTCCCGCCATTTCGCTACACATTGTCTTCCATCTTATCATCAGATGTCTCAAGCTCTCTCCAACTCTTTGTTTTAGCCCAAATACATCTTCAATGCCAGGTCGCGAAGAGTTGTTGCTTATATACGCCCCCAAGAATATAGCCTGTAAATGATTGAATGATGTGATTGTATTCCTTGGTAAGCCCTCAAACCATTTCAACGCTTCTCCAGATTAAACTCGACGCAAAGTACTTGCACAATATAGCGTCATGGTTTTCCATTTGAAGCATACATCTCACGTAAGCCTTGATGTGTTGTCTTGCACAAAGTTGACCCATCAAAAATGCTAGTTAGCGCCGGTAAGTTGCATTTTGGGGTATTCCTCCTAATCGCACTTCTAATGTAAAAGGATTTTCGCAGCCTCCGCGATAGCTTCATCTAACTGTCTTCTCCCTCCTTCTCTTCCGCGCGTTCAATATTCCTCTCATCTCTCGCCAATTCTCGCAATTTGTTCATTTGCCTCGTAATTTGAATTTATCGGTCTCTTTTAATTCTCGCCTCCCTCCTTCTTCGTTCGTGTCTACTTTTTTTGTATTCTTTCATATTCTTCGTTAATATCTCCATTGTTCGATTTCGCTCGCGCCTCCTCTCTCGATTGTCATGATTATTCCGCCGAATCGCCTCTTCCATTCCCGATTTTCCATTTCTCGCTCTCAATCTTTCTCTCTCGGGCTAGACGTGCTTGCTCTCGGTATAATGCTTTTCAATGTCATCTTCAATTTCCTTTTGTTTCCTTTGTGTTTCTCTCCCATGTAGTGTTCTTCTTCCTTCTTCCTGATTTTCTTCATTAACTGGGTTATTCTGTCCTCGAGGCTGCCTATCTTCTTGATTTCCATCATCGTGATTATTCACCAAAATATAACGATTTTCTATTAATTCTCTCTCTTCGCGACCTCCTTCACCAAGATTTAACTCTCTTTCCAAATTTTCTTCATTAACGTTTTTCGTGTGTAATGTTCTTCTCCCATTTTCTCTACTCGATCCCGATCTCGATCTGTTACTACTTCTTGATCTTCTATTTTGCGGGCTCCTATTTTCCATCCTCAATTCGTGGTTTTGCCTTGTTAGATTCGCGCGTTCTTCCGCTTCTAACCGCCTTTCTTCGTGTATTGTCTCGTCTCGCTTCTAATACCGCAATTTCTTCATTTCCACGAATTGTTTCTCCCATCTCTTCTCGATTTCTCTCTTCCCGTCCACTATTCATCAATTGTTGCACTTCTTCTCTTTCTTCCATAGAATCGATCTCCATGTATGCACGCTCACCCTATCATAATCGATTACTCGTTTAGTCTTTGGTTGAATTGGTGGTTGAGTTGATGGTTGAATTGGTGGTTGAATTGGACCTTCTTCTCCATTTCTTGCATCTATCCTTGATGGTTCACCTACTTCATTTCTTCTTTCTCCCACTAATCTTCCACTTCTCCTTACGATCGTTGGTTGTTACGATGCATTCTTTCTCCTAGCCATTTCTCAATTTTAGTAATTTGTTAAAAATTATTCAAGATTTCTTTCTTGTTACCCTAATTCTTCCAATTCACAAGGTTGATCTTCTTCAATCCCTCGTTTCTAGCGCATATGTAGTTGCAGGAAATCCTACACTACACCCCTCAATCGAATTTGCTTAATCAATCCATTTGAAGATGAATAATAATGTGTTTTATTAATTGTTTTCTTGAAAGGTTTACAAAGAAATGTAGAACAGAGCTAAAGAAATTACAATCACTCTTGGTTTTCTCTCTCCTAATGAGTTGCTTAACCATTCAAAAAAGACCTCTCTCACAACATACTTACTCGATCCTTTATATAGGGTATTACATAGTGGATGTGACAGTTTGTCCTTTATTTTCGGAATCGACTCGCGAATCCTCGCGAATGTGTAATCTGTTGTCCTCGTGACACTCCTAAATTTCGCCAAGTTTTCACACTTTCCTCATGTTATGAGTGCCGTCATCTATTACGTCATTTATTTACCTCCATGCGACTCCTTCGCGACGCAGTCGTTTATTAATCTCGCGAAGTATTGGAGTTGCGATATTCTGATCCTACACCGGCAAGCATGGACCCAGCCACAACTTGTGTGCGTGTGGCGAGTTTAAAGCGACTTGATTGGTCGAGAGAAATAGGTTCGGGGCGTGGCTAATGGCGCTAGCTGGCCTAAGGCATAGCCACGCTTCTCTTTCTTCTGCCGCGGATCCCGTTTTCTTATTCTCAGGCGAGGTTCTACACCCGCTAATCCATGGCGGATTAATTACTCAGGCTTAATTTTGACAAGCAAGGTGCAGTACATCAGGCGAGGCGCGAAACCCTAACTTCTATAAGTTAGTCGGGACGATTGATTGAGTTCTATGTGTTGACACGTTGTTCTTTAAGTTCATTTCCGTGAGAGCATCATGCTTTTCCGATTCGAATACCTTATGCAAAGACCTTATCCTTGATACTTGAGATTCGTGCTACTCGCTGCGAGTGAACACAAATCGTCATGCCATATCAACATTAAGGGTTCATACGGAGAAACATAGCATAGAAGGCATTCGGAGAGGAACTTATATTAAGTGAATATACGCGAGGCGCCGAAATTCCTGAGAACATCCGGGATGGTTCCTACATTCGCTGGGCCCTGGATAAATTTCATGTAAGTGTATTGAGCGGCTCAATAAGTATGCTGGAGAGCTTAGCACACGTGGCTCTGTTTCCTTGCAGAGTGACGTCACATCAGATACAAGGTTTTACGATTTTAAACCTAATCTAAAAACCACCATCAACACCTAGGTTTTTCCAAAAACCCTCATAGGTTAAGGACTTGAAGACTTCATTGGGATTGTGAAGCCAGACTCAACTATTTTCTCTGTAGTTGCGTGTTCTGATCTTACTTTATACTATCGTGATTGAGTACTATCTTCTCTAAGATTTGCTCGAGATTTATCTCTTATAGGTAAGATAAAAATAAGTCACAAACATCTTCGTCTCATCGTTTGTGATTCCACGATATCTTGTTTCGTTTCCATACGATTAAGATTATTATGAGGTGATTGATATTACTAGGTTGTTCTTCGGGAATATAAGTCCGGTATATTAATTGGTTCATGTGCACCTTGATTTATCAAAATACGGAACAAAACTCGTAGGTATTTCTGTGGGAGACAGATTTATCTATTTCAATAGACTTTTCTGTGTGAGACAGATTTGTTTATCATGTCGTCGACTTTGGGTCGTAGCAACTCTTAGTTGTGGGTGATATCAGCTAAGGGAATCAAGTGCGTTGAGTCCTGCTGGGATTCAAAGACGTAAGGAACGCGACTGTACCTTGATCAGTGTGAGATTGGTTAGGGCTCAACTACATTCCAGTCCGAAGTTAATTGGTAGTAGGCTAGTGTCTGTAGCGGGTTAATAAAGTGTGGTGTTCAATCTGGACTAGGTCCCGAGGTTTTTCTGCATTTGCGGTTTCCTCGTTAACAAAACTTCTGATGTCTGTGTTATTTCTTTTCCGTATTATATTTTGTTATATAATTAAAATATCACAGGTTGTGCGTTAACAAATCAATTGGTAAATCCAACCTTTGGTTGTTGATTGAAATTGATTGACAAGTTGTTTCTCATAACATTCGTGCTCCATGATTCCTATCTGTTTGATTGCGGATTGAATTGAGAAACAGAGATACAACTCTTGGATATATTTCCATTAATTGAGTCGAATGTCTAGTTGGTTCTCTTGAATTATATTGGAGTTTATCCATATAGATTGCTAAACGAAATATTGGGTGTGGTTGTTAGACCTCGCTTTTTCACTTTGTATCTACTTATTTACGCTTGTAAATCCAACAGGATATCTCAAGTGTCAATGTGATATATATTCTTGATTACGTTATGTGGAAACAATATCTATATACTTATTGAAAATATGTACTCCTCCGTTTCACAAAGAGTCAGATTTGACTTTCTCAAAATATTAAGGAGACCATATTATTTTACTTGACTACCCTTAGTTACTTACCTGCTTTATTTTAATAAAATGTTAGCAATAAAGACTTGTCAAAATTGTTGTGAGAATTATAACTACGAAATATAAAAAAAAATTTAAAAGATATCGAATTTATGAAGTATAAACTTTATAAGGAATTTAATTTTTAGAGTTAAATGTATATTTTCTTAAAAGGAAAGAATGATATATTTGTTTCCTCAATTATTCTAGAATTCAAGGGTATATTAGATTGGGTCACGTTAAAAATGGATTTATGATTATAAAGAATTCAAGGGTATATTAGAGAGTTCATTGAAAAAGTATGACTATAAATGTGTTTGGACACAATTTTCAAATCGAAGAAAAAGGAATAGAGGACCAGTCTTTCAAAAGTATGAAGGAGTAACACATGTTATAATATAAGAATATCAAGATAACTAGTAAGTATGGAAATGAGCATTTATGATGCTTTGATATTTTCGGATATTGCTTATTTTGTTTCAATGATAAGCTTTGGTCTAAACACTGTAACAAGGGACTTTCATCTCGAGAAACCTCTTATGATCTTATCCTTAACCTACCCACCAAAGTTGGCTCTGGAATAGTGTTTTCTTTTTCTTTTTCTTTCTCTTTTTTTTTTTTCTCATCTTATCTTCTCCTTATATAGTAAGATATTTGCAAATCTTTGGGTAATAGTGGAGTCATGAACTAAGAGGGACGGATCTGAGTATGAGAAATCGATGGAGATGTGTTTTAGATAGCTTTTATAGTAATTTTGATTTCCTTGCCTTGTTTTGTTATTACATTGTCTTGTTTTTTCAGATTCTGCGGAGAAAGTGGGTGTCATTCTTTCAAACGCAAGACTTTCTATGGATATGTTGCTCTTTTATTTTCTGAAATATTTTTGATTCCTCCTTAAGATTGTTGGTCGGTACGCTTGTTTTGGCATAACAACAACTTGAGTGTTTCAATGTGAAGAGTTCAGGGTTTTTAGTTTCTTTTTTGGCCTTTTTTATCTGTTCAGTTTGTATAATTCCTTCTCCGATCTCATCCATATGATCGGTTGATTTCCTTTTTTACTAGGTATCAATTATTTATTAATCATGGTACTTAATTTAGAAATCTATCATGCTTGACTAGCTTTAATTTGGTCCTATAGGGTGGATGTGCTGTTTTAAGTAGTCGCCAATTTTCTCTTTTGTTCTTTATGTTGTATATTAATCAATCCAGAGGGATGTGATGTTTCTTGTGTAGTCGGATAGAAACTAAGATCTGATATTGGCTTTGCTGCCATTGTTATTGAGCATGTCGATGCTCTAATTTTAAAATCAGTAATATTACATCTTTCTTTGCAAATCCCATATTTCTTTAATCTCAAAATGTGTTTTTTTAATTTAGGAACAAGAGGAATATTCTACATTGACATAGACTTACAAAGTTAGTTTTGGTAAAAAGGAAGTCTTAAAATGATTTAAAAGTCATTAGTTTTTTTTTTTTTTTTTTGAAGTGCGTGTTGTTCTTGGTGTGGACTAGGAAAGCAACGTTTTTTTGGATAGATAAGCGAGTCTAAGAATCGTTGTCTATTCTTTTTAATGGTTGCACAGAGGTAAGTTTACAAAAAGGTAGTTTTTTTTTATTTGACTTGAAAGAAGGTATGCTTGATCTTGTTTTTTTCGTTTTCAAAGAAAAAAATTTAATTTTATAAAAGTAAAACCCAGAATGATTTTAAGAATCATTAGTTAGTTTCTTTGAAGTTCCTCTTAGTATGGGTGTTACTCGTTGTTTAAAACCCTAAAACATCAATTGATTCCCTGAAGAATAAGGGATCATAGAAGCTTTTTGTGTGAAGTAAAAAGAGGCAACAGTTTAGATTGCCTCTTCCTGGTTTTTCTTTGCTGTGCAAGCGAGTATTTTTCTAGATGTTGACCTGTGATAACACATCTTAATGGAGAGATTGGAGTGAGTTTATTAGTTTTTGCTTCTTCTTTAGTTATTGGTTGGTTATAGGTTTCTATTAAAGTTGGTGGCTCTATTGGAATTCTTCTCTTCCTGTTTTGGTTTAATTTGGGTGGTTTCATTAATTTTAGATTGAGAGTGAGTGTTAATGTCTTCGTGTTTTAATTTTGAACAGCTCGTATGCTTGATTGACTGGAAATTTCTTTAGGAATAATGAATATGATGGCTTGTGAGTGTAATGATTATGTAGTAAATTAAGGAAAATCAGGAAATCGGAAATCTTCTACTATTATTTTTTTATTTAAGAATTTTGTTAGGCGACTTTACTCTTACTTTTTAAGATTTTGTTGTTGTTTGGGTCTTATTTCGTCGGCTTAACAACATGCTTGTTATGTCAATTGTTAACTGGGTAATTTGTCTGCTTTTTTAGTTTAGTCTTAATTTTACAATGTCGTCACATCTATTTAGTTCATAAACTTAGATCTACACCTCGTTCCGCTGAACCCAAAAACTTGCTGCTCCCAAACCTTGTTTCTTTCTTCTTTCTTAAACTTCCCTTTCTTTTATCGATCTTTCATTTGTTTTAACATTTTGCTTATTTTTTTGTTTCATTCTCTTTTGGATTTTCACAAAGTTTTATTAGAAGTTTCTTTGTTGCTTCTTTATTCTTTTGGAATCTGGTTATTCAGTTATCATAGATGTGGTCAGGGCTAAGCCGCGAGATGACTTCATTTCAATTTCATTAGCAAAAAGCGTTGAACATGATTAGATTTTGGGCTATATAGGGGCCAATTTTCTTTAAACCTTTTAAAGATTATCTGGGTTTTTTTTCTTTCCCGTTAGATTAAATTTTATGTTCAATTTGTTCTTTCCTTAAGCATACCTTAGTTTGGATGCTTCCCGTTTTCTGCATTTTAGGAGTAGTGTCTTGGCATAATATTAGGAGTTTTGTCTCGTTTTTGGAGGTTTTTAGCTTAGGGATCTTAAATATCTTGAATAAAAAAATTAAATAGTTAAGTGTTATATCAATTTGTTTCTTGTACATGGTTTTACGATAATCTTTTTTTATTTTTATTTTTATTTTTATGTTGTCTTATTGCTTTTTTATTCATCGAGTATCATAGTAATTAGTGTAGTCATTGGTAATTCTTCCTTTCAAGAAAATATGACTATTCTTGTGAAACAATATGATGTTGAAATAATTGTTGGTTATTTATTGTCTTGGTCCAGTTTTATAAACCGCAACTCTTCTACTTGTATTTCTTCGGCGATACATTTCTCATTTTATAAGTTCTTGATTGTAGAAAAGCCTAAAATGGCATCTTCAGTCGCCAAGAGGACGAATTCTTTATCCTGTACAAGCCGTCGTGATACTTCTATTAGTCTTGCTATTGATGGAAGGGTTCAGGACCAAACATTGATAGTTTTATCACGAGTGAAGATGCTCATATTCCACAACTTGGTTCTGGCGACATACATACGACTAACATTAGAACATAACTCATTGGGTACCGATGGAGAACAAAGATTTTTAATGAATTTGAGGAATTATAAATGTAATTTTATAATGTTAGGTAGTTTTGTTATAGCTTTACGGACTCTCGTCGTTGCACTCTTTTCCTTAGATAAGGGTTTACCACCATGGGTTTTCCTTAGCAAGGTTTTAATAAGGCAACAAAAGCGAGTCCTACTTTTTTCCAAGTCTTCAAGTTTATTCCTTGTGTATCTCTAATTTCACTAGTGATTTGGGCTGACATTGGGCAACCTTTAATGATCAAGTCCTAGTCACTGCCGGTATATTAATGTAATTCGATTTATTCTAAAAAAAAAAAATCATCTCTCTACAAAATCATCAGTTACACATTAAGTTATGTGTCATACTCGGTCAAACTCACAAGTTTTGGTATGTCAAACTTGTTGATCAAAACTACATCCTGATTTATAGTCAACTAGATTCAGTCTCGAACTTGGAATAGAGAATGGTAGTTGAATATCACAATCCGACGATCGACCTTGAAGATTGAATCTTTTGAAGAACAATGGCGACAATGGAAACTTCATCAAAAAAATTATGCGAAGACTAACTATCATATTTACTCATATTATCTCTCATTCTATCTCCGAGACATTTCGTATGACTTTAGGTTATGATGAACATTGTAAAGAAGAACTCGAGCAATATAGAACTTATCGCATATTATAGGTTGAGAGTAATTTATTGTTCAAACAACCACATTGCGTATTGAGTTCATAAGGATGCATCAAGTTTTATGTTAACAAACTGTTTTGCTCAATATACGAACTTGAACTTGCAAATAATAAAACTTGATGAATATTCTCAATTAATTCCCGTACACAAACTAATTTTGTCTGTTCACGAACTGGTCGATTTTGAGACTTCTCTGGATACTTTTTTAATTCAATAATACACAAATCAATCGGTAGTTGATTTTAAGAGTTTTCTAGTTGACTTTTTTTGATTGAGTACACAAAATGATTTGGATAGTTCACGAACTTATTAGTTCAAAAATATCATGAGTTACGAGACGACGATTTATTCACTTAACTGTTTTGGACGAGTTCAGAGGCGAATTTGGTCTTGTGAAATATTATACTCCAATTTATGCTTATCGGCCTTAACAACTTAACCATTGTTCTTTGGAAAACCACTGGTGCATGACATTGTGCGTATTTCTACTAACATCCGTCGCACATTTCCTCTTTGTGGTTCAAGGCAAACTTCTCACATGCTTACATGAACAATTTCCATGGAGAAGTTAACCTTGTTTAGCTACAAAGTAATTCGTAATCATGGAACAATTTTACGAACCTAGCTTTGTTTGTAAGCTACCAATCCCTGTTCATCTTACTATAATAAATGACTCTCTGCATACTAGAATCTCAATCTCGGCACCTCAATGTCCTAGTTGCGGCTAGAGTCATCCTCTAAAAACCTAGGTTTCCTCTGTAGAAACTGTATTAGGTTACACCTTTGAAAGTCTTCAGTAAAGAATTCGTGAAGTCCGGCCATAGTATCTTTTACACGATAGATCTTTGTTTTCCGAATCTTGTTCTTATTGATTGTTGTAGTTCTCGAACTATAGATCGAAACAAGATAGATAGAGATAAAAAAGTATTATTAGTCTTAGAATTTATGATCGGGAAAAGCTTAATTTATCATAGTAGATTAGTTCTTAATTATATTCATCAAGTCGATAGTAGGCTAGTGTCTCGAGCGGCTTAATACAATAGTTTGGTGTTCAAGTTTTGGACTACATCTAAGGCGTTTTTGTGCATATTGAATCTTTCCTCAATAACATAATTTCGGGTGTCTTGTATTATTTCTTTTTCGTATTATATTGTTTATCTGTATAATAGAAATATCACAAGAAGTACGTTAAACGACCTAGAAAATTAAGTCTAAAATCTGTAAACAACCTACAAGATTTATTCTTTAGGATTCGATGTGATTTTAATATTGTTATAGTAAGATGATTCGTTTTACGACTTGTGAAAGCTTGATTTAGGACTTAATTTTAAAACTAAAAATATAGCAAACTCAAAATAAAAAGTGATGTGAAGATTTAAAAAAAGACCAAGACTCAGGAATCCACTATTCCTTAGTTGATTGGTTTACAATGATATTTCTGAAATATTATTAAGTTCTTTTTCTCATTAATTCACTATTAATCTATAAGGTGTCCAAATATTAAATTGTAATCCCTAAGCATGAATTATCAAAGAATTGATTCTAAGCATAACACATCGAATTAAAAACCAATTTTATCTTTATGTTGATCTAGTGAATTAAATAAAATAAATAATTAAAGAAATTATAAAAAGAAATTACCAATCAAGCATGAGTGAATAGTTTCCTCAATTGCCTTGGTCCTTTGGGTATTTTAGCCACTCATCATGGTGAAAACCTCTCAAAGAATTTATTTATGCTCAAAAATGGTTAACAAATGATGAAAAGGTGAGAAATGATTAAAACCGGTATTTGTATGATTATAATTGTTGCAAATCAGTGTTACAAAGAACGATAAAGGAGAAATGCCGCTATCACTGTTCAACTGTTCTCAAAAAAATTTGCAAGTCCTAAGAATAGATGACAGTTTTTTTTTACGACATCTTCTCGCAATATTATGTTCTTGAGCTTTCTTGATAGCGGAAGATCGGATCTCTCGAACTCTCGTTTCTTTGCTCACATTGTCTCTCCAACCACTTCGTAGCCCGCCTAAAACTCCTCAAAGACTCTATATATACTCGATAGGGACTCAAAATCACTGTAATAACTCCAGAATAATTCTCAATTACTCTGCCAGACACGGGAAAATATTCTTTCCTTTTTCTTCTCATGCACGCGTCTTACAGCTGCAAACTCTCCTTATTTATCTCTGCCACGCTCCAAACTGTTGCTCGAGTCATCAAACATGCCCAGAACTCGTTCAAACTCATGCAATCGCGTGAAATACCTCTCTAGAAACGTGTTGCTCGTTTTCTTCTCTCGGATTATCAATCCAAAATTAGTTGAACAAAGGGCCACGCCAACCTTTTATCCAAGAGGAACAAACCCAATCAAATTCGGCCGTTGAGTCTCCTTAAATCCCGGTCAAAAAGCGAACCCTAATTCTCGCCATAGCATGTGAGCTTTTCCTCACTAAAACTGAAAATTCAAACGAAGAGGATGAAGGTGTCCCTTATCCATTTGCTTGGGTACGAATATCAAGTGGGTTCCCCTTATCAATTGAGGTGCCCCTTATCCAAAGTAGAGTAGTTTAGCAAATGTTCTCGGGGTGCTCAGTAATTTTTGAGCCGATTTTCCAAAAATGTTTATTTCCAAAAAAAAACTAAAAATACACAAAAACACAATATTAGTACAAAATTGAGTTCTAACAATACGAGACATTGAGGACAATTCGGACAAAAAATATGTTTATCAAATACCCCAAACTTATTATTTGCTAGTCCTCGCCTAATCTAATCTAAAAATAAAATCCTAACTCACTGTCGCAGGCATCGCGGTGCACTTAGCGCGTGAAACAAGCCTTTGAACGCTTAGGTGGCCCTAGTGGCCGAGGTTATAGTCTCGGGAGGGTTTATCGAGGTGTACCCACAAAACCTTTACTCCAGGACCCTAGCTATCTACGTAGAACCTTGAAAGGCACTAAAGAATCTCTTGGTTGGCATACTCTCATTGACTACGGGAGGAAGTACCACGATGCGAAATTCAATTGATGTGCACAAGTTTGCACTCACATACTAAAATTCATATATAGTGACGGAGCTCTACTCGGATAGTCGCACTATGGACATCAATATCCGGAATCAACAGATCACATGAATAGATTAAGAAGATAGAAATAGAGAAAACGTAGATGGTTTCAAATGTTGACTAAGGTGAACGGTGTTTCCCATATCTGCTAAAGGCCCTTGCCGGGGATGAACCTATCCTAATGGATCGAGATATCGGCCTGAATACTAATATCAACACGGTTGGTATATACAAGGGGATCAGCGGTCGATAATCCTAAGTATATGTCAACACAAGCGGCATATACAAGGGGACCAAAGTGGTGACTTTAGTGAATTTATTAGGTTGGTCCGATGGTCCGGTCTTTTTCTTTTCTTTTTTTTTTTTTTTAATTTTTTGGGTAACTCAATCACTCTAGCAATTGCAACAACTCGGTCGTGTGCCCCGCCAAATCACTAGAGAAACATACTTAAAAGAAAAGAAAATAACAACGAGAAGGTGAAAAGGACTTAACAAGATATGGAGAAACTACCATGTTATTTCTAACACACCGAGTTTCTGTTCTTTTATGAATAGACTCTATTTAGATGTTTCCATCCACTCAGATTGGTTCATCAACTCCTACAACCAAGATGCTTCCATGCACTCAAATTGGTTAGTGCCATCCTTAATAGGCATAAATTTCTAGGCTCTGGAGTTTATTTATTGTAACTAAAAGCTAACAAAAGTTTCTTCCCCAACCCCAAACTTAAATCTAACATTGTCCTCAATGTTTCTAATGAAAGAGCAATACCAAAAATAAAGTAGCACGAGGAAAAATAAAGAGTGAAGTCGGAAAGATAGTACAGGTAAAGCGTAACATACCTTCTAATGATATTAAGGAAGAAAATAATATACAACATATAAACCGCCTTGATGGTCAATCAAGGGTAAATAGGGTCCTCGAGGGACCTCCTCAACATCACCTGTATGCAAGAGCTCTAAAAAGGGTTTCAATCTCCGACCGTTAACCTTCAAGAACTACTACCATCCGGTGTCTCGATCTCAACATCTCTATAAGGAAAACAGATGGACCACAAAAGGACCGGTCCACCGAGAGCGCAACTTCTCGGGAATAGATGCAAGCAGTGTCATATAGAAGAACTTTTTTACCTTGAGAAAATGACTTTCTTAGAATATTTCTATCATGCAAAGTTTCTTTTTGTTCTTATACTCCTTAGCACTATCATACGCATCTATACGAATCTCTTCCTACTCACATCGATTTGGAGTTCCCTATGGTTCCTACCTTGTCAAGTGAAAAATTTAGCCGCTTAACATCCCAATATGCTTTATGTTCTAACTCAACATGTAAGTGACATGCCTTGCCATACACAAGTCGATAAGGTGACATTCAATGGGGGTCTTAAACGCGGTCTGACAAACAAGCCTATAAGGCATCGGTAAGCCTAGATGACCAGTCTTTCCGATTAGGATTAACTTTTTCTCTAATATACGTTTTATCTCCCTATTAGAAAACTCTACACGACCACTAATCGTGGATGATACGAGTAGCTACCTTATGTGTAATACCATATTTCTTCATCAAAGCCTAAAAGTCCATTACAAAAGTGCGACCCTCCATCACTAATTATAGCTCGCGAGTGTACCAAAAACGTGTAAGTATATTATCTTTTAAGAACTCAATCACAACCCTATGGTCATTGGTTTTACACGCAACCGCCTAAAATCCACTTAGAGACATAGTCTACAACGACAAGGATGTATAGGTTACCAAAAGAATTAGGAAACGGACCCATAAAGTCAATACCCCACACATCAAAGACCTCAACAACTAAAATAGGGTTCAAGGGCATCATGTTACTACGGGAAATGGTTCCTAATTTCTGGCAACGTTCACAAGTAACACAGTAACTTTGTGAGTCTTTAAACAACGAAGGCCAATAGAATCCATACTGCAATATCTTAGCAGTAGTCTTATTAGCACTAAAGTGTCCCCCACAAGCATGATCATGACAAAAGGAAATAATACCGGATCGTCACTCTCGTGTATACATCTCCTAATAACTGTCCTGGACAATACTTAAACAAATAAGGATCATCCCAAAAAAAGTGTTTAACCTCGGCTAAAAACCTAGAACGATCTTGTTTACCCCAATGTTAACGATTGACTAGTAGAATAAGATAGTTCACTATATTCGCATACCAAGGTAATTGGGTAACAAAGAACAGTTTTCATCGGGAAAATTATCCCTAACATAGGGGGAGAATCATGAGGGGTATCCACAACAAGCTAGACAAGTGGATGCTATTATATTTTCCGCACCTTTTTGTCTCTAATGTCAGAGAAAAATTCCTGTAATAAGAGGATCGATCTAATCAATCTAGAACGATCTTTTGTTTGCTCCCAATGTTATGCATTCGACTAGTAATGATAGTTCACTATATCTATACTGGGTTGCAATCGGGTAACAAAGAACAAGCTTTTTCATCGTGAAATTATCCCTAACATGGGAGAATCATCGTGGGTATCCACAACAAGCCTAGACTTAACTTCTATATTATATTTTCTCAAGACCTTTTTTGTCTCAATGTC
The DNA here is from genome assembly GCA_023531295.1 of Papaver armeniacum. NCBI lineage: Eukaryota > Viridiplantae > Streptophyta > Magnoliopsida > Ranunculales > Papaveraceae > Papaver > Papaver armeniacum. The sequence goes on from JAJJWW010000364.1 coordinate 151,903, forward strand.
TAAGAAAAATTCTTGTAACAAGAGGATTCATCTAATCAATCTAGGTTTATTATCCTCTTGGACAAGATACTTCAAAGTAGCATGATCGCTAGAAATCATAATATCGCAATGGATAGGCTCGCGGATCACAGATCTACTTCAGATCACAGGGAAATGCAGAAGCTAAAATAAACGACGCTGATGGGAAATAACGACACACACAAAATAGCCGAAAGACATGAAACCCGCGAGGATGTAAGAAGTGTCGCGAGATTGAATAAGCTTGTACACCGCGACACTTCGCGAGACATTCCCGAAAATAAAGGGATAGCTTAGCTGCCATCCACTATGTATTACCTCATATAAAGGGTCGAG
>JAJJWW010000365.1:0-61931 GCA_023531295.1 Papaver armeniacum
TAATCTTCCCAAGATACTTACTTACCTAATAAAGAGTTTGCAAAGAATTGGAGGTCCAGAACCAGAATCGATTCTGCGGAGGGATTATTGCCGTGACTTGAAAATTTTAAAGGAAAGGAAGAAATTTAATCGGTATTTTTAGGTTTCTGAGGTGTATAAAAGGTGGAGTCAAGTTCCAGGGAAGAGTATTGAAGTTTAAGAAGTTAGGGAAGTTTAGAACATCACAGAGCCGTAGAAATCAAAGTTGCGTAAAACCGGGTTTTGATGTCGCTGTGAAGAACACGAAGAACAAAAGGCCATTGAAGGATCGTTTTTGGGGTCTTAAAATCGGCCGACAAAGCAACAGTTGTTTACCGTTTTTTGTAACAAGCTCCACTGTAATGTGCCTACTTTGTAACGCCTCGATACACCGTTCCAAACGGTCTTGTGTTATTACTTTTCACTCTTTTAATCAACTTGTGAACCATAAACCAATATTTTGAGCAAGTGATTAATATGAGGGAGCTAAACTCCATTGCCAGGCGACGGAGGAAGCCAATTTTCCATGATGTGTGGTAATTTCTATTTTAATTAATTTTTGCAATCTCTTTTAAGATTATTTGCCTTGATTGAAAATTGATTGAATGATTTTTCCTAAGCAATTGTGATTTCTCTTGATAGATTATGCTTAGACCTAGGTTTCGATATTCTATTCTTTCGAAAAACAATTGTTATTCTAAAAATCTACCTTTGCAAAATATTAGAATCACTTTAAACATAAAGAGTTTACGAATATTGATTAGATTAAATCACATAAAAATTGGAGTTTGGTGGAATCCCGAGTCTCGGTCTTTTAATATTGATAACATCTTTGTCGTAGTTTGCTATAATTTTTAGTGAGTTTTCTATTTTTGTTTTGAATTTAAGTCTAAAAAATCCTTCACAAGTCCGAGTTGAACGAATCTTTACTACCACTTTCTACAACTTGTTAAAATCGCATCAAATAGCCATGTTGTGAATTGAATAACTAGCAATGACAGATTTAAGAAGTAATACGATCATGAAAAGATAAGGAAAACCCTTCCAACTCAGTCAAGTCGAGATTTTATCTTTTTCAACCACATTAAAAATATAGCGATGTCCGATTGTACACGGCATTATTTGAACTCCCAAATATCTCGTAGGAAAAGTGGCAACAAATCATCCCCAAATAATCAAAGAAGGTAAGTACTTCTAATCAAAGAACCACCACCATAATAAATCTTGCTCTTTTGCATACAAACCGCTTGGCCGAAGTTGTTTGATACTTGCCCAATAAATCCACAAGCTTTGTGTTACTAGTTGCATCAACTAGAGTCGATTCTCCTTTAACCTTAGGTTTCTTCGGGACCCTGTAGGTTAACGACTTTAAAGACTTCATTGGGATTGTGAAGCCAGACCCAACTATTTTCTTTGTAATTGCGTGTTCAGATCTTGCCCGATTCTATCGTTTGAGTACTATCTTCTTTAAGATTTGCTCGAGATTTAATCTCCGATGGGCAAGATAAAAAGTAACCACCAACACATTCGTCTCATCGTTTGTGATTCCACAATATCTACTTCTGCCATCATACAATTTAGATTATTGTAAGGTGATTGATAATACTAGGTTGTTCTTTGGGAATATAAGTCTGGTTTATCAATTGGTTCATGCTCACCTTGATTTATCAAAAGACTCGAACAAAAACTTTGGGTATTTCAGGGGAGACAACATTTATTCAATCTATAGACTTTTCGTGTGAGACACATTTGTTTATTAAGTCTTCGACTTTGGGTCGTAGCAACTCTTGGTTGTGGGTGAGATCGCCTAAGGAATCAAGTGCGTAGTATCCCATTTGGGATCGGGAGACGTAAGTAACGCAATCGTACCTTTAATCGGTGTGAGATTTATTAGGTTCAACTACATCCAGGTCAGAAGTTCATTGGTAGTAGGCTAGTGTCTCAGAGCGGATTAGTATGGTGTGGTGTTTAAACTGGACTAGGTCCCGGGTTTTTCTGCGGTTGTGGTTTTCCTCGTTATCAAAATTAAGTGTCTGTGTTATTTCTTTTCCGCATTATATTTTGTTATATAATTGAAATATCACGGAGTTGTGCGTTAAGATAAATCAATTAGAATATCCAACCTTTAGTTGTTGATTTAAATTGATTTACACTTGAACATTGGTCTTTGTAACGTTCAAGTTACTCTATTATATTCAATCGGGATCGCAGATTTTTATTTGTTGATTGCGGATTGAATTAAGAGTTAGAGATATTAAACTCTTTGATTTACTTTTCTCTAGATTGAGTCTGACTGTCTAGTTGATTCTCTAGAAAGTATTTTGGAGTAAGTCCTCTCAGATTGCCAAACGAATTATTGGATATGGTTGTTAGACCCCCGCACTTTCAATTGGTATCAGAGTAGGCAAACACATTAAAGACCTTATAAGTCTGTGTTTGTAGCGATATGAGGATGGACGATATTGTCTCTGATAAACGACGCGAATAAAAGTTTTGTTTCTTTGAAGTCTATTAAAGAGAAAGATTTGTCAATCTCGAATATAGAAGAACCTTGTGTTCCAAGGAAATGACGTACATTGATAAGTGTTTTTTCGACTACCTTACCGACGAGAACGACTCTGAAGTTGAAAGGAATGCAGCCAAAGAGAGTGCAGTGATTCTAAAGCTCTTTAGAATCCAGGATGATGATGTCAACCGATTGAAACACAAAGTCAATGTTCTTGTTGGTATGGTAAATATGTGTGACTCTCATCTAAAAGCCCTTCAAGAGGAAAATGTCTCGGTTGTTCTTCACAAACTCTACTTGAGGAAAAACTCAAAAAGGATGCTTTGGATATTGAACATCTCTTAAGTAAACTCTCCTTACAAGAGTGTTCCAAAGAGTCCACCATACCTATTGCCTCTAATCTCGACCGTAAAAAATCGATTTCAAGCAAAAACCAAAATCCCTTCCCTTTGAAAATGATGTGCTCTTGTGTTCCCGTAATCAATGAATATCCACATCACACGAAAGGAAGTCTCCCAACGATGGTATCAAAACTGTTCTATCTAATCACTTAGGTGATCGTAAAGTGTGTCTCTTTGTGATTCAAAAGGGCTTGGTGAACAAAAGAGGAATTCTAGGTTGAATTACAATTCTATTATTCATCTTCAACACACCTTAGAATTAATTCTCAAAGGTATAACTGAAATTCATATGTCTAAACCAATTGGTTTTAGCACTCACCCTATGTACCCCACCAGGAAAATCAGTTCAATGTGTTCCTCAAATGTTCAAATGCGAAACAGTCTTCTTAAACCAATTTGTCGAAGAAGAACTCACGGATATTCTTCAATTAAGAAGGGAGATTATACTATACATGATGTGAAAAAGGTACCAGAAGAAGAAAGCGAAAATGGAGGTATGAAAGACAACCTAAAAAGAATAATTGAAGGATATAAAGATATTATTGACAGGCTGTCAAATCCCTCTGGGAAAAATTCTTCAGGTTAGAATGAAAACTTTGCATCATATGTTGATGATTGCAAATTGTATGATAATATTTCGCATCATAATGGTTTTTCTTCAGAGTTCAATAAAAAGAGGTTTAACCGAAAACAACGTTCATTTAATGAGCTCAAAGCTCATACTTATGCTAATTAATCACAAGTATGAATTCTCATTCACAAAAATTCCTGGTTGAGTGAGATAAATTTCAGGTATACTTATGGCAAATGTTTTCTGATTCTCTATGCTAATTTCTTATTGTTCTTAGCTGGATTATCATTCACAAACAGCCGTGCATAAGTATTTATTTATTCTAATAAATGTCGGGATCTACTAATTTCTTCATGAGATTTTTGTTGTGTCAAAACTTGCTACCCTTATATGCTCTGAATTTTTCTCTAGTGAGAATATAAGATTTATTGTGCTTATCCCTGTGAAATTATTCACGTAGCAAACTCTTTGGTGAATAAGCGACATTCTTGTTTGTTTGTTCCCTTCTTGGGCATTTTACGATTGTGGTGGTCAAGGTTGCGTTCGATGCGAGTACCCATTTTATTTGTCATAGACCAACTAAGGAAACCCTAAATTATGTTTCTGGTGAAACCTTATAAATTCCAAAAACCTTTATGAGAGTACGCATACTCTTTCTTCCTGGTATTAAGAATGGGGTCACCTTCAAACCCTTGGAAGTTACCAGCTGATTCAATTGATGACTCGGTTTACTTGGAATTTATTTTAAAGAAAAAAAGAACACTGGTTAAAGTTGACGAACTCGAATCCTGTGCCTCATGCTATTATGCGTTTTCTCATCAAGATCGAGAAAATGCTGAGATGGTTGTCTGCTAAAGTTGTTCATGGTTTTCTCACTTGATCTTGGGAAGACTCAACTTAATCTTGAGAACTCGGAAAGGAATTAACATGCCGCGAACCGAGTTGAAAAAGGTTAACTCGACCTTGTTCTCTTGAAGTCACATGTTAAGGACCTTCTCAATGAGGATATCTTCTCCGAAGATGCAGTTGATACTTCGTCCGTCACAAGCTTGAAGGTCTTAGAACAGGTGAAGCTTCCCAGTGCAGAACTCTAATTATCGCTTGTGATTGTTATTTGATTTTAGAGTTGTATCTTTTATTTTGTCTAGGAAACTTCTTATGAGAATTTATTTCTTGTGTTTTTGGAAGGATTACTAGGGTTTGGAACAACCATTATTGTGAGTACACATAGCTATTTCCAACGTTTTCATCTTCAATATTTTTAGATTTATTTATTTAAATTCTAAGTTGTTTGGAAGATGATTTTTGCAATTTTAATCTTTATGATTTTATATATTGCAAATTGTTATGGGATATGTTGTTTACGTCCGGGAACTCCGTGACTTGTCCCATACTTGTTCAAAAGTTATCTTTTTATGTAGGTATGAAAGTATTGATAAAATATAGAATGAACTTTTGACAAACAAAAGTTAAAGCCTTTTATGTCATTATGCAAATTTTGATGGAAGAAAGGATACACTTTTTTTTACAAGGATTAAGTCTATTATATGTCATTGTGCAAATAGTGATGGAAAATAGGATGAATCCTTGTTTACTCCGTAGTATTGGTCGATCTCCGATCCACATATTTTTGTGCATATATTGTGTTGCTCCATAAGTTCTGTTATGTTGAGCATGACCAATTGAATTGATCATTTTCGTGGTTGATTCAATTGAGATTTTGGATTCAAATCCATGTTTTCATGTGATTTGGTTTTGTCCAAAGAAATCCTTCTTTTCTTGTAAAAGCAAGGTCGCCTTTGTTGTTCTTTCGGGAATGACATTTTATGGGGGAGAGTTCTTTTGAACTTGTGTTTAATTGCCAAATCTTTGTGGGGAGTGCGGATGTGGAATACTATAGGGGTTATCTTGTATCTTTATATACTTCTTGATGAATGCACTTAGCTTCGGCTTTATGATTGCATCTAAATAAGTTGGTATGTTATTCTCTTTTTTGGTCATGAAGTATCTCTATGAAAATTTCATGAGGATCCCACTAGTTTTTTCGTACCTTTGCCAATTTATATTGACAAAAAGGGGGAGAATTATTGTGTAGTTTCATACTACAAATACATATGGTTTACGGATCAATATGTAAGGGGGAGTGTTTTCATGTCGAGATGAAGTATTGACAAAGGGAAGTGATACATATCACCATAGTATTGTTGTCAAATTTGTGATACAATTGAACTTTGATGTTGTCTAATAATATTATGACATTGTATAACAATGATCGAGAGCACTTGTTTTCTCATTGTTATCGCTACAGATCTTCAACAACTATGATGCTAAGTTGAACACGTTTAAAACCATGGAGTACTTGGGATTGACGAAGATTTCGAGTCGTGTTGAAGATTCCAAGGAGATCAAGCATTTGGATGAGAAGCTACAAAGTTTTATTTATTTTGTAATCCATATGTATTGATAGTTTTGTCACTAAAATTGACAAAGGGGAGATTGCTGAGCACTCGCTTTGCCGAACACGCATGCATTGCTATCTCAAGCATGTTTGTCAATATTAGTGATCAATACTATAAGTCTTCATTTCTAGCCTATTTATAGATGTATCGGACTAGGACATGGATTGTGTAGTCGAGCTTAGACTTTCACATTGCGTTCATCATTTGAAAAGGAAGAACTACTAAGGGGAGCTTGTGGAACATCATCAACAAAAGGTATGTTGAGACTGAAACTCATCTATCACTTGGAAAGTCTAGTTCTACTCTATCTCTTATATTGAGACATAAGTTGTATTACGATATAGTTTTCTATATACACATTTGAGATTTCGAGATGAGTTTATCTCGCTTACATATTTATCGAAATATGTGTTGGCAAGCTTTCGCTTCGACCAAGTTCATCTTATATCATGAGAAAATTGCCGAGTAACATCTTACATGGTTTGTGTAATACAATTATTTGGTGTAGTCTTGGAATGTTTCGTTATGATTATTTCAATATCTTGAAAATTGCGTTGATGCTAATAGTGTGTGAAAACGCTATTGTCATCCTCTAAGAAAGATTCAATGATTGAAATAAAGAGTTTAGAATCATGTAACCATATTTGGATATAAACATAGTGTGTTATCACATTTACGTGTAAGTCCAAAACAGGAACTCAAGTATGCGTACCCATACGCGTCTTTGGCGGTTGTTGGATGTCTGGGCAAGTATGCGCACCCATCTTGGTTTAAGTCTCACGTCCGTGCATTTCTCTGAAATTTGAATGTAAATTGGTACGCGACCAGTACGCGACATTGGCATAACCAAACTCTGGTCCAGGCTACTTAAGTATGCGTACACGTTTGCATACTTGAGTTGGTTACTTTCTAAAATAGGTTGTACAAGAACTTAAACATTTATAAATAAGGAATGCAATTTTTGCAAACCGTGGCTATAATGTTCATGTAATGATTCGAGTGAATCAAACCGATTTTGCTTCAATTGTGTTCTTGTATACTTCTATGAGAATATAGCAATTGAACGGCTCTTTAACTAGTTTCATTTGAGTAATTTGAACTAGTTATGGTTAAAATGAATAAGGTTGATATGAGAGTAATCATATGGATAACTTCGATTAACTATTGTTGAGCCAACATGGTGTACACGTTTGGGTACGGTTACATAAACCTAAATGAGGGTACATTTCATTTGTGTGTAACAAGCTGAGTTCGATCTAACGGTTGAAAGATATTAGCTTGGTTGAATCTTGAATAGGGAAATGCTTGAATCTTGAATGATAAAGTTCCTATACAGTTCTTTAAGGGTAAAACTGTTTCTCATTGGTTTTGTAAATTTGGGTGTGGATGAGAAATAAATCTAAACCTAAAACAAATGCACTGCATGGGAGTACTTTAGATTTGAGAGATCAACTGCACAATCCGGCCTAAACCAAGAAATGGTCGTTCAGGTCTTGCCTCGGTCACAAAGTGAAGGAGAAGGGTTGGTCTTAGGGAGGGAAGCGAAGAAGGTGTTGAGACCATAATGGTTAATTTTGAAGGTGTGGCTATTTTATGACTTGCATCAAAATTTGGAACCGGCTTGTGGAATGAAAGCTACCAGTTCTTTGGTATTTTTTCGAAATCTTGTGTTGTTGTTCTCACCAAAACTTGTTGTTTTGTTGAAATAGGTAAAACCTATTTATACAACTCATATTGAACGCACCCTGATCTCGTAGAAAGTGGGGGTGATTGAGTAATGGAGAAGTAGGGTTATGTGTAAATGCCAGAGACCATGTTCCCACCATGGAGGGAACTGGTTAGTTTATACCCACTACTTCTTGCCACCACTAACTGCCCTGCTTTATGACACTTTCTTATAATGGGCGTGTTGCGCGCCGCACGCTGTAAACCGCTAGACCAATACCCTGATGAGCATCCCCCAGTTTGTGACATATTTGATGTCTCGAGTGTTTTCATGGAAAACATGTAGCAGATTGCTATGTGTGGCAAGTCAAAGTCAGGAGACTTGCCGCAGGAGAATAGCATGTGATGCTATTAGACTTGTCTTAGTTGGTCGCCCAAAACTTACCACAGGCCTGTCAATTCTGTGGCAAATTTGGACGGCTGAGATTGTAACTCATGAGAAAGGGTGGCCATGGATTATGGCCACATTCTGTTGGCGCCCGATGGTAGCACAGTGGCGTCATTGGCACATGCCAATGGCGTAGTGGCATATAGCGGCATGCCAGTGGCATAGTGGCGCCCGGCGTAGCCATGGCAGCTATTTTGGCATATTGGTGTTAGACCCAAATATGGCTTCGGCAACATTGGCCCTATTGTTATATCAAAATTAAGGCCTTAGGAGAATTACTTGACTTAGTTGGTATAATACCTGGCGTTTTTGAACCTAGGCTTAAATCCCGTTTCAACTCATAAGAGTTGACATGGTGATTTGTATATATGTGGATGTACAAATCCTAGCTCATTATTATAATTTTTGTGATTATTTGGGGTGTCAATAGCTCAATTAAGGTTTGGATAGAAAAATAGTTAGCACGTGGAATGACGGGGTCACTACCTAGTAGAGTACACGGTTTTTATGTTTGGTAATACGTGTGAGAAAGAGAATAAGTCTTTCTTTCACTTTTTGCATTTACTTTTAGGGTTGGTGATGCTATATATTGAAATGTCATTTTCTTAGAACCCTAGAAAAAAAAAAAAAAAAAAAACTAGCCGCAATCACTGTTTTTCTACTTTTTCCATCTCTGCTACTTTACCACAAAAGAAAACAAAAGGATTTGGTTGTTTGGAGCACGTACTTGCTTGGGATTGATTGGATTTCTGATTTTTCATCTCTTGGATTGCATATCAGGTAGGGGTTTCTCGTAATACTTTAAAAACTAAACTATTTCTCATGTTTTACTATCCGTTTTTCTTCTGAATAATGTCTGCCAGCATCCCTGTACATAGATGTCATATGTTCGTGTTTCTGTTATTTATAAACAGAGTTCTCTTCCTGTCGGTGTTTTGTGATTTAAATCTGTCAAATTATAATTGTTTGGAATAATTAATTTTTGGAAGAGAATGTTTTAAAAGAGAAAGGGGTTTTCTTCCTATATGGTTGTTTCTAACTTACCTGTTATCTTCTCATTGCACCAAAATGTCAGACTCAAAAAGTAAAAACAAAAAGAGAGAGAAAAACAACAAAAAGTACAGAGCTTTGTTTTGTTTCCGCTGTAGTCACGGACACCCCACCTACCTACACTTACCTTTTTCCTCTTTCATGTTAAACAAAAAAAGTAAACATTTGTTTTAGAAAAAAAAAAGGAAAGCAGACCATGTGACGTGCTGATTTCAAAAGAAAAATTCAATTACTTTCTGAATCAAGTATACCCCATCATTTGTTTTATTTAATACTCTTCTGATTAATAATTTCTAGTGGCCCCTATTTATTTTCAATTAATATCAGTTGATAACTTTATTCATTCATTCTTCTGTTTCTCCCTAGTGACAGATTACATTGTTATATAAGTGTTTATGGGTGAAAACTATTCCTGCCGGATTTGGTAATTTGGGGTGTGTGGATGAGGAATGAATCTAAACCCCTAAACAAATGCACTTTGCGCAGTGAGTGCTTGTAGATTCGGAAATCAATCATGCAAGTCCGCCTAAACCAAGAAATGGCCGTTCCGGACTTGTTTCGGTCACAAAGTGAAGGAGGTGGGGTTGATCTTAGGGAGGGAAGCGAAGAAGGTGTTGAGATTGTGAAGATGTTGGCTTGCTTGTGACTTGTAATGAGAAGCCGAACCGGCTTACAGGATGCAAGCTATCGGTTAGGTGTTTTGTATTAACACTTGGTTTCGTATTTTGTCCGGACTTGCTCTTGTTGGTGGAAATAGGGAGGAGAACCTATTTATACAAGTCATTGAGCCTTATTCACGTCTCTCGTGGGAAGTGGAGGAAGTGGAGTGGCGGAGTTGTGGAGTTGTGTCGGTTTTACACGATCGCCTTGCCCACTTCTCCTGTCACCGCTAACCGTCCATAACTTCCTAACACATTCTTGTGATGGCGCGTTGCACGCTGCACGCTGTAAACCGCCAGACCAATAACCCAGTATGTATCCCCCAGTTTGTGACATGATTGACATCCAGAACGTATGGATCGTGGATCCACGATAGGTAGCATGTAATGCTAATTTGAATAACTGCGTTATTCAGGAAGTTGATACTTGTGAAGTATCGTGTGTATTTTATGTGTACGCATCATGGTGTGGTAAAGTGATGGGTAATGACGCCTCACCGACCAACTAACTCCCGACCGGGGTTGTATAACCAAGTCTGGTGAAGTTGGACGGATGAGATGATCTTTGAGACACTCATCTCGCGACCGTTAATGAAATTATGGTTTTGAAGAGGTGCGCAGCATCACTCTTCACTTGGTCGAAACCAAGCATGGGATACAACTTTGGCCAGGCCGACCATGCATGCGTGTAGACGCTCATGATGGTGTAGGCGTCTATACCCCATTACCTCACGAAAGTATGATCCGGGTCACTCGATTCATCCGGTGAAGTTGAGTGGTCGAGATCGATTTGTGACAGTAAAACCAATGCCGCAAGAGCCGCACGTCACGCCCACTTCAGCACACGTTCCAAGACGACCAATCTTGGTCGGTCTTGGCCGATTGGCCTGGTGTGAAGGTGGTAGGCTGGTGTTCACGCCTATACCCGAATATCCCATAAAAACGTGATCCGAGCCATCCAAATCGTCCGGCGAAGTTGAGCGGTCGAGATCAGTTTGTGGTTTTGGGAGGTGTGACCACGCTAGTTTGGGCGTGAGTTTTGAATAGCCAGGCATGATATGCCTTGGCCGATTGGGTGAGGGAATAGATGGGTCCACGGTGGTCATGCTGGTATGACCGAACCTGCTTAATCTAATCTTGGACCCTCCATTCGTGCCGGAGAAGATGGGCGCTCGTGATGCTCAAAAACCCTAATGCGGATTTCAAAGTCGCAAGCGTCACCCCTTGTTTGGGCGCACGAATTTGTTACGACCAAGCATGGTTGGTCTTGACCAGTTGGTCAAGTGTGTAGGCGGGCCCTCGGTGATTGTGTTGACATGCTCTGGGCCCTTTGAGTTTACATCTACACCCTCCATCTATACCCGCGAAGATGTATGGTTGAGACTGTTTTGCGACACATGTAATATGCCGCAAACCCTAATTTAGGGTTTTCCGTCCATACTGCTTGGTATGAACATCTTTTGGCAAGCTAGGCCAATGGCCGACCATGCGGGGGGTCGGCAGTGGGTATTTCATGCCTGCTTGGGGGTGATGGAATTGATCTGGGTCATCCAATCATGCTTGTGGAGTTGGATGACTGCGATCATATCCGGACTGATACGGTCAGTCTGGATGCTCAATCGGGCTAGTATAACACACCGAGAGGGGCTCAATCGGGCTAGTATAACACACCGAGAGTCATCCTGTACGGGTATTTTATACATGGTTTCATTATAATGCTTGGAGGTTCGCGTTGCTCTGTAAGAGTAACACTCAATCGTCATGCCGCACTGATAATGAGTACAGGAAATACAAGGCTGATTGCGCATTAATTAATAATGCTAGAAATTCACAGGGTATATGGGATTGTTGCTACATGCTCCAACCTCGGATGAATTTCGTGTATTCATAGAATGGGATTGTTGCCACATGCTCCATTCTAGGTGAATTAAGTGAGGGAGTATCCAACACTTATCGATGGCCTTATCTTTTACAAGATGTCAGCAAATAATTTTCTGTTTTTTTTACAATTTTAACCTTAAATGAAAATCCACCATCAACATTAAGTCCCCTGCCTAGCACATAATGGTTACACTATTGTGGGGTAGGCATGAGATGGTGACAAATTTTGTACATTGAAATGACCAAGCTAAGGTGAATGTATATTTACCGGATAGGCCGACATCGTCGGGCGTTGCCCTCGGAACCTGGTTGGTCCCGATCGAAGTTGTGAAGGAAGTAGGACTTGATCCGGTGAGTCGCTTTGGTTCCCATTGTGTATATCCGAGCTTGGTCCCTTCCTTGGGTTAGGTGTACTCCCACACAGCTTTCCTCAGATGCATCCAATAAGCATCGTTGATTGTTATCCCGAATTGGTAGCCTTTATAGGTGGTAAGTAAAGACTTCTTTTCTCCTGGGATTCTTTCGACTTGCGAGATTATAAAGAATCATCTCACGCAGTCGTTTATTCTATATCTCAGGTACTGCTCCGCACTTATCTGATCTCATGATTAACTGATCGATTGATTGATTGGTGATTTTTTTTTGTGCTCATAACCTCTTCTCCTTTGCAGTTTATCATGGAAGCGGTGGACGATCATTCTGTCGCTTCTCTAGAAAGAAGCTTCGAAGTTGACAAGCCCGAAACCCATGCGCATGAAGAAGTAATGGCTAAGATTGATCTTCCACTTCGTGAAGTCGGCCGTGCTATACAGGGGATGTCTATCCTGCACCTGCGTATTGCCAGGGGACGCATCTGTGCGCTTTCAGCTGCGATTGACATGGAGGAGCGGTGGAGGCGCGAGGAAGCGTTGCAAGTACTGGTAAGCGCAAGGGTAGAGAGATATGCAGCGCGGTTGAAGAGGCGGAGAGTTGAGCCTAAACATCCTCTGAATGAAGATAAGTGTGATTACCCGATCCAGGACGGCGTGATAATTCTTGACTCCGACACAGAGGAACCTGAACATCTGAAAGTAATTGGTACGACTCCTAATGTTGATGCGCTCTTTAATGCTCCCGCTGATGATGTTGGGATGGAGTGTGCCGCGCGAAGATGCCCGATGCGAAGTTGAGGTAGATTCGAAGGAGGGGCATCAATAGGTGATGGCGCTGGCGCAACCCGACAGGTGGTGCGGGCGATGTCGATCCTCTTGACGACTAAACCTCTTTTCTTCTTTTTCCGCTTTCCAAGTATATTCCGTACATTTGAACATCTTCCTTGTACTCGGTGGCAGCACGAGTTCAAGGTTTTCTTCCATTTGATTGTTTTGAATAAAGGTTTTTTTTTTTTTTTTTTTTTTTTATAACCCTTTGTCAAGACTGCAACTGATCCTTCTCAGGCGCAAGGGTGCGCCTTTACACATAACTCTTTGTGATAAAAGAAATAATGCCATAATGAAATATCCACGGACCTGTGTTCCTGATGCAAGATCTTCCTGTCCTTACTGGGGCAGATGGCTCGAATCATTTTCCTTTTGTGCACACGTTCTGTTTCCTTCTTTCCATGAGATGTTTGCTTAGGGTTTCCTTTCTTGTTCTAGTGGGTTGATTTAGGCTGACTCAGGACTTTGTGTTTTTAGGGGTAGAGAGGTTATTAGATGGAAATAATGTTTCAATTAAATTGAAAATTGAAACCCTAATTATGAATGCAAGTATTGCAATCATTTTCTGGGGGAATTACAAATATGACATGAAATTGTAAAAGGAAACACGTTGGAAAAGATAGCACGCGTTTTAAAGGGTGGAGGACGTATTTGGAAAGTGGTAGCACAAACATCTTAAGTTCGGTAGGGTTTGAGCCATTTTGAGTGAATTGTTATGCCTTCTAGTTTATCAGCGTTGATGAGCTTGCGGTAGCCGCCAGGATAACATCCTGCTACAGTGCACGGTTCATCTTCTCTTTCGGTGGGTGAGTCAGGTGGAGTGGTCATTTTCACCGTCATGCTCCCAACCTTGAATGTAGTCGTCTTTGTCACCAGGTCTCCAATTCCAAATGGGTTTGGGCGTGCAGATACTTGGACCTTGGCCTTATCGTCTTTGACCAAGACAACCTCTATGCTCTTGATAAAACGTTTGAAAGGACTGGCTTCCCATTCACATCTCCTAGCCAGGATTGGTTTTTTGGTTGGAGCCTGTCCCCAGGACTTGTCAGAATGAGGGGCGGCAGGTTGTAAAGAGGGTTGCATGACGAGACTTACTTGAGATCGGAACATTTCAGTGTGTGTTGACAGGCTCTCTCTGGGAAGTCGTGTCACGTTGGCAAGTTGCTAGTGCGGTGCCAGACAGCCATCAGGTCCAGAAGGCGTGTTGGAGATTCTTTCAGGTATCGAAACCGGTAGAGGACAACTTTCTAGTATTGCTTTGTTGTCATGCATCCAAGAGAGTCCTAGGATCATGTCGTAGTTGGGATGATCTTTGACTATGTAGGACTTTGTTTGTGTCGAGGCGTCACCCAATTTGACTTCAAGATCGATATATCCATATGCATCTCTGAGTTCTCCTTATGAATCTTTAACCAAAGTTGGGTGACGAGTATCTTCCTGCTTTGAAATCTTGGACGCTCTCAAGGTCTTGATAGTAATGATGTTAAATTCGGAAGTCGTATCAATCAACGCGCTTTCGAACTCAATGTCTCTCAAACGAGTGACGGTTAGGAGTCCCCAGTCTCCTTTGCTCACGTCCTTCAGGAAAGACGGGGTTCTGGATCGCTTCTGGATACAAATGCCTCGCCTCGACACAACGTGGTTGAGGGGCAGTAAATATGTCTTAGCTGTCCTTTGGAGAAGTACAAGATTTCACACAAGTGCTCCATCATAGATTATGCCAGTCTTGCGGGAACAATCCCCAAAATCATGCAGTTCCCGATAGGGAGAGGGTCTCTACGAACACCTTCGTTTCCAAGCCGGAGTTCCCATGTCTCTATATTTTCCCTGAATATTTGTTTCAACTTTGTTACAATATTTGGTTGGATGATGTACGAATCTGTGGTAGCAACAATATTTGGGATCTTCCATGTCTTTTCGGTTGGAGGATGCTTTGATAGAGGCAGCTTGACGGCATCATCTTGGATCCATGCTTCCAAGAATTCTATCACTTCATTCATGGGGAAAGGAAAACCCGTATCTTCGGTGTCTTGTGCAGGAGCTTTGTCCGTTCCTTTTCGAGATGAAGTCTTGTGTCGGGGATGTCCGCTTGGTTTGTTGTTCCGTCACACGGAGCTTTCCTTTTTCTCCTCCGCCCACTACACTCACAGAAGGACCGGTGTTGTATTGCTTGTTCGTGAGGCGCCTTCTCCCTCGACTTTCACGTGAATCTTCACTTCGAACAACTCGGTTCTTTCTAGCAATCTTCGGTGCGGTTGTTCCGAACGTTTGGCGGCTTCATGGAGTTCAGAGAATGTTTGAAAGCCAGATTCTCTAATAGAGCGCGGTATATGGGTATCATCTCGTTGATGCACAACTCCACCAATTGTCGTTCGGTGGTGACATTTGGTCGTGACAATCAGCGCTTGGGTTCGAACCTTTTGACGAAGTCGTTAGGATGCTCGTTGTTCATTTTGGAGAATTCTTCCCGAGATACGAAAAGGTGATTTGTTAGACACGAAGAAATACTTTCGTAGAAAACACTGACCATCTCGCTCCAATTGGATATCTTGTTAGGCGCGATGTTGTTGTACCCAGTGTACGCCCTCCCGTAAGTGATTTCGAGAATTCTTTCGGGCGCAGAACATGATTGTATTCATGTTCCCCAAGGATTCCAAAATCGAGAGACGTGTTCACGAGCATTACCCGTACCATCGTAGGGAGGCGGGAGAGGTGTAACCTCTTGGAAGAGGAATTCGTTGTATATCTTGAGGGTACGGTGGCTGATGTTGGTGTACATCCGTTCGGTCCCCTTTTCCTCGATTTTGGAGAAGTCGTTCCAGATCCTCACGTGTAATGAAGTTGGAAGGTTGGTCCCTCTCCCTTTGGCGTTCAGGAGCAACACGAGTTTCTTCATTCGTGTGGGTCCGAGTGGAAGCGCCTGCTCCGGGTGTATTGAATGCATCTCTTGTCGACTCCAAGGGTTGTCGTGAATCTTGCGGCAATCGTTCGGTCAAAGTTTTAAGGAAAGTGAGTACCTCTTTACGAGTTGCGGCCATATCCGTTTGAGTCTTAGCAAGAACTTCATGTTTCTCTATCAAGTCTGCAATGGTAATAGACGGTGTCCCTCCTCTTGTGCCTCCGGCTCCTCGTCCCGACGAATGAGTGAAAGTTGTTGCTCACGGTGACTTTGGAGGTGTTACACTTGAGGTGATGCCGGGATTTTGCGGATGCTCCGGCTCTGCAGTGATGGGAGGCGTTACACTTATTGGAGCATTTCCTACTATCTTTGGTGCTGATGGTAGAAGTGACGGCTCCACGAGATGTATTGACCACGGTAGCTCCACTTGTGGTACTTCGACACCAGGATTGTTATCCACACCAGCTCCATTTAATTGATTCTTTGACCAGGACCTTAATTCCACCATCTTGAAATGAATTGTTGATTGAATTGATTCTAAGATCTACCCTTTTGAAATTGATGAAATTGAATCGAATTTGAAGAAATTGACTTTACAACCGAAAGATTAACCTCCCATTTGTGGTCGCCAATTGTTTATGGGTGAAAACTATTCCTGCCGGATTTGGTAATTTGGGGTGTGTGGATGAGGAATGAATCTAAACCCCTAAACAAATGCACTCACACGGTGAGTGCTTGTAGATTCGAAATCAACTGCAAGTCCGGCCTAAACCAACAAATGGCCGTTCCGGACTTGTTTCGGTCACAAAGTGAAGGAGATGGGGTTGATCTTAGGGAGGGAAGCGAAGAAGGTGTTGAGATTGTGAAGATGTTGGCTTGCTTGTGAATTGTAATAGAAAGCCGAACAGGCTACAGGATGCAAGCTATCGATTCCGGTGTTTTGTATTAACACTTGGTTTCTGTATTTTGTCTGGACTTGCTCTTGTTGGTGGAAATAGGGAGGAGAACCTATTTATACAAGTCATTGAGCCTTATTCACGTCTCTCGTGGGAAGTGGAGGAAGTGGAGTGGCGGAGTAGTGGAGTTGTGTGTCATTTTTACACGATCAGTCTTGCCCACTTTTCCTGTCACCCTAACCGTCCATAAATTCCTAACACGTTCTTGTGATGGCGAGTTGCACGCTGCACGCTGTAAACCGCCAGACCAATACCCCAATATGTATCCCCCAGTTTGTGACATGATTGATGTCTGGAACGTGTGGATCGTGGATCCACGGTAGGTAGCATGTAATGCTAATTTGAATAACTGCGTTATTCAGGAAGTTGATACTTGTGAAGCATCGTGTGTATTTTATGCAGGTGCGCATCATGGTGTGGTAAAGTGATGGGTAATGACGCCTCACCGACCAACTAACTCTGACCAGGGTTGTATAACCAAGATGGTGAAGTTGGACGGATGAGATGATCTTTGAGACACTCATATGCCACCGATTAATGAAATTAGGGTTTTAAAGAGGTGCGCAGCATCACTCTTGACTTGGTCGAAACCAAGCATGGGATACAACTTTGGCCAGGCCGACCATGCATGCGTGTAGACGGCATGATGGTGTAGGCGTCTATACCCCATTACCTCACGAAAGTATGATCTGGGTCACTGATGCGTGTCGTAGGTGCAATCAAATTAATATCTTATTTCCACTCAATTAAAAATAATATAATGGAAGTCAAGTTCGTTCCCACGAGGAGCAAGAGATTCTAGTTGTAAAAATTGTCACAAAAGGGGGGTGTAAAAAGCAAAAGAAAATAAACAAAACAATTAAAAGATAAAGTTGAAATCAATAAGAGAGATAAGATCAAGGAATCATTCTTCGTTGCAAAACAATGATTCAAGTTATGTTTTTCATCCACATGTTATTAGTCACAGATTATCACCAACCGTAGGATAGCAGGTTCGCTTAGCTAGCCCCAAAATCCCTTATTTCACTGAGTAACAAGTCCGCTTAGTTATCAGATTCTATTCGAAAGAACCACCTTGAGGTTCGCTTACAAGATGTAATTCCCTGAATGCATTAAGATCTATGAATTTAGGTTTAGTACTAGTAGTTAAACTCGGTTCGCTTGGTCCACTTTCTAGCGTTGTTTTTACACACAATCGCTCCACGGAATCCCTCCGCAAGGTCTCGTATTTTCTACTTGTGTAAAGTGTCGAGAACGATTACTTATTCCCTAACTTATACTAGATTTAGATTAAACTAACAAATCAATTTAGCATGCACTCTAAACAATCTATCAATCAATCATGAATGAATAAACATTCCTATTAGTAAAAACAAACGATAATCATGTGAAAAACTTCAAGATAGAATTGAAACAAAACTCAAAACATGTTAAGAACTAGGAATTCATCCTCAATCAATAAGAAAATTAGCTACTCATGTTTTTGAAATTCACACAAAATAATTAAAAGGAGAATTTTCAAGTTCACACAAATAATTAAGAAGAAGAATTGAAAGCAAAAACACAAGTGTTGTGTGTGTAAAAAGGTATGTAAAAAAGATATCTAAAAGTGTGTAGAGAACTTCTCTACTTATAGGCTTCAATGTTCTCCATATCTTCCAAGGAATAGAATCCTTTTCCCTTAATAATTCAATTTCCAAATTCAAGTCTTCCTCCCATCTTCTCTTTCCAAATTTGACCCAAATTCTCCATCCAATTCCAAGTCCAAGTCTTCACACCCATGAGAAGAATCCATACAAAAATCTGTAATTTTGGTCGCCGGAAATCTGGTATTATGGCCGGAATCCGACCGGAATAGTCGCTGCCGGTGACTGGAATCTTCTTCTCCGTCAAAGGAATATTCCGTTGAAGTTCCGTTACATTTAACTGTCAGACTAACGGACTCTGTTAGTCAACTGGGTCAAGGAAGGGGAGTCAGCCACTGAGTCAACTGCCTAGTTGGCTGAATGGTCTTACTCAGTTGGATCGGCTCATCGGCCGGTATTGAGTTGACTCAGCCGAGAAATGATTTCAGCAGAGTCTTGTTTGTTTTCTGGCACTTCTCAGGCCGAGTTCAGGCCATTCTTCTTTTCCTGCAACAATTTCCTAACATACATCTATTGTTTCATCACTTCTTGTGCAGCAACAACACCAGCTTCATCGAATGTTTGCAATCAACAGGAACTCGGCCCATAACTGCATCAACAACTCCTCTTACAGCTAGCATTACCAGAATCATTCAATCATTCCCTGTCTTGTCTGCAGCACCACCATCTTCTCCATTACAAATTCCAATTTCTCTTCTCTGTTTAACATATTCGAACCCCACAGCAAACACAAATCTAAACTGAACCCATATGAACATCTTATCAGAATCCCATCAATTCGATCTCTCCTCTCAATTTCAATCGAACCCATGTCTTCAGTTCCAGACAAAACCCCAAATTTCAAACCGAATTCAACTTCTCTTTTGCAATTTCTTCTCCATCACAATAGACCCTTTTCCCATCTCTTAATTCTCGAATTTAATCTCTCCGCTCAAAGAAGACAAAACCCATTTCTTCAATCATCTTCTCTCGGCTCTCGATTTGGTCTATGTTCAAATTCGATCTAGCCCTTTATAAGACAAATCAACCCATGTTACTTTCCGCTTCATTCTATTCATCCGAACCATCTCGATCTCAACAAAGATACTTTCTCAACCATTATCGATCCCTTTGAGCAAAGCACCATCCTTGCAAATTAGTTTCAATCTATCAGTTTCGTCACCAACCCATGTCATTCTTCGTATACCTCATCCATTTCATCGTGAATCCATCGATAGCAACACATGTTCTTCATCTCTCGATCTGTTCTTGATTTAATAGCAGCAGCTGCTGCTTTTCTTTCTTCTTTATTTCAGGTAGAACCGAATGATATGAATGATATGAATGAGAGAAAACATCTCTCGATTTTAGGGTTGTGTAATAATTTGGGATTGAGACGCCCAACATAAGAGCCACCCCAGATGGGTGCCTATATTAGGAGGTCACTTCTGATAAGGGCTAGCCAAAGTTTCCAGCCCCCTTAACCTCTGCTGGTTTGTCTATAGTGCTCCTCCAAAAGACTTGCCCCTTAACATTAACCGGACTCCGTATAGTGTTCGCCCCTGAAATGACAATTTTGCCCTTTTTGCTCAAATAGAGTAATTTCTTCTTCTTTTCCTCCGTGTGACTCCAAAGTAGCTACAAAACTCAAAAACAGGCATAAAATACATAATTTACAAGAAAAATAGCAAAGAAAGCATAAACAATAGATAGTAAATAGGATGTATTCTACACCCTATCAGTCACTCGATTCATCCGGTGAAGTTGAGTGGTCGAGATCGATTTGTGACAGAAAACCGATCCGCAAGAGCCGCACGTCACGCCCACTTCGTGCACACGTTCCAAGACGACCAATCTTGGTCGATCTTGGCCGATTGGCCCGGGTGTGAAGGTGGTAGGCTGGTGTTCACGCCTATACCCGAATATCCCATAAAAACGTGATCCGAGCCATCCAAATCGTCCGCGAAGTTGAGCGGTCGAGATCGGTTGTGGTTTGGGAGGTGTGACCACGCTAGTTTGGGCGTGCGTTTTGGATTAACCGGGCATGATATGCCTTGGCCGATCGAGTGAGGGAATAGATGGGTCCACGGTGGTCATCTTTGGTATGGACAGGCTCGCTTATTCTAATCTTGGACCCTCCATTCGTGCTGGGAGAAGATGGACGCTCGTGATGCTCAAAAACCCTAATTGGGATTTCAAAGTCGTGCGTCACCCCTTGTTTGGGCGCACGAATTTGTTACGACCAAGCATGGTTGGTCTTGACCGGTTGGTCAAGTGTGTAGGCTGCCCTCGGTGATTGTGTTGACATGCTCGGCCCTTTGAGTTTATATCTACACCCTCCATCTATACCGCGAAGATGGATGGTTGAGACCATTTTGCGACACATGTAATATGCCGCAAACCCTAATTTAGGGTTTTCCATCCATCTTGCTTGGTATGAACGTCTTTTGGCAAGCTAGGCCAATGGCCGACCATGCGGGGGTCGGCAGTGGGTATTCCATACCGCTTGGGGGTGATGGAATTGATCCGGGTCATCCAATCATGCTTGTGGAGTTGGATGATCTGCGATCATATCCGGACCGACACTGGTCCACTGGATGCTCAATCGGGCTAGTATAACACACGAGAGGGCTCAATCCGGGCTAGTATAACACACCGAGAGTCGGCATTTGCGGGTATTTCGTACATGGTTTCATTATAATGCTTGGAGGTTCGCGTTGCTCTGTAAGAGTAACACTCGGTCGTCATGCCGCACCGATAATGAGTACAGAAATACAAGGCTGATTGCGCATTAATTAATAATGCTAGAAATTCACAGGGTATATGGGATTGTTGCTACATGCTCCACCTGGATGAATTTCGTGTATTCATAGAATGGGATTGTTGCCACATGCTCCATTCTAGGTGAATTAAGTGAGGGAGTATCCAACACTTATCGATGGCCTTATCTTTTACAAGATGTCAGCACATAATTTTCTAATTTTTTACAACTTTAACCTTAAATGAAAATCCACCATCAACAATAAGTCAAAATGTTGTTTCGTTTTTCGCACCAAGATTGCTAAATGATTTTAAATCATTCCTCCCTGAGTCAGTGTTTGATGTTCAACTGTTTTCAAATCGATAGGAGTCTGTTTAGGTTGTACAAGGTTAATGCATATTGGCGCATAGTTGTTTTGTACACACAGATGATTTCTATTTTTGGAGTATGAATGCATTTCTTGTGTTATTATAAATATTATATATAAATGCATTGATAAAATTTTATCGGTTTATGGTTGTGTTTGAGTGTTGTACGGAAATGAGTGTGCTGGTAAGAAATAAATTTTGGATATACGTATTTCTCTGTTGCTGCTGAAATTTCAGGCCTTTTTGGCATCCCACCACCGGGTGGCTACCCCGGGGAAGACTTTTCGGGAACATTATGGTTTGTTACTGGGAATAACTCGACACTAGATTTGGACCTACAATTATAGGTTGGCCTATGTGAGTAAAAGGTGTAAGTAATTTAAGAAGATTTTGACTTGCATGGGTTTTATTATTTTTATCCATTTGCATGGTTTAATTTTCGGTGCACTATATTATTTTTTGAGATTCCCTCTTGAAGTTTGTGGTTGCTCACCCCAAATTCCTTTTCCTCTCCCCACAAAGTTTGAGGAGCAGTTAGCGCAGTAAGCGGACTTGGAAGCTTACGGCGTAGTACTCAGATGTTAGTATTCTCGCAAGACACTACTATATGATATCACAGGGATATTGGGTATTTTTGTTGGTTATCATTTTATCATTTCTGGTTTCGTTTTTAATTATTTTATTAAGAGACATTGTTTAGTTTTCAAACAATTATTTTATTCTATGACTTTTGGAACATCTTTAATAATTATTATTTGGAACCCTTTTTATTGGACTTCAATTTGGAAAGAAATTAGATTATGCAGTCTTTATTC
The DNA here is from genome assembly GCA_023531295.1 of Papaver armeniacum. NCBI lineage: Eukaryota > Viridiplantae > Streptophyta > Magnoliopsida > Ranunculales > Papaveraceae > Papaver > Papaver armeniacum. Next base: position 22,282 of record JAJJWW010000365.1, read on the forward strand.
ATTTTGTACTTTTATTTTCTTTTATTATTATTCTTTCAAAAAAAATAATTAGCCCGTTCCATAGTCATGACTCAAGAATCCGTCTTGCTAGTTGGGTTGGACTTGATCCATTGGGTCAAATCCGGCTCAATAGAAGCCCGAATTTTTGCGGTCGTGACAGTTGGTATCAGAGCATGGTTCCGATTTACTTGGGTCGTCCGTGTGGACTTACTAGTTTTGAAAGTTTGGTTTAAAAAAAAAAAAAAAAAAAAAAAAATTGCACTCTGATTACTTTTATTTATTATCGACTTATGATGTGAAACGATTTTGAGAATTTGGTTCTGTTTTTCCTTAATCAATTTTTTTTTATATTTAATTTGCTTTGGGGTCGGGTAAACAACTAAAAGCCTTATAAAATAAAATGTTGTGTGTATTAGTTAAAATAGGATTTCGACTTAGATATTAACATTAGTTCGCGTTTCTATTTATTTAGAAGATGTCGCCTCACCGTGATGCCACCAACGGTCCTCAACCAAATGGAGAAGAAGGAGAGGATAGAAGAGAACGCATGGAAGCTACCCTAGACCGAGTTGTTGGGACATTGGGGACACTGGTCCAGGTTGTAGGGGCCCAACGTGAGGGTAGAGTGGACTTAGAAAAGTTCTTGAAGGTGGTTGGAAGAAAGGAATTTAAGGGACTCAAGAACCTCTTGAGGTGAAAGGTGGTTAATGGGGATCTGAAGGAGTTCTTAGCCTTAAGAGTAGAAGAGAATGACAAGATCCATTTTTCTACGTACCTTTTCACTGGAGCTGCTGATTATTGGTGGGATTCGATAAAACGAGTCCTAAATGTTAATGTTTGGGCAGAGTTTGAAACATTGTTCTTTGACAAGTATTTTCCGAGAAAGTCAAAGCCCAGATGTGTACCGAATTAGCAACCATAGCTCGGGGAGACATGACGGTTTCTCAATCGGACAAGAAGTTCAATAATTGGAACGTTTTGGGGATAACTTGGTCAATACGCCAGTTATTTAAGAGCAAGGAAACTTCGGGATGCACTGCAACCTGCCATCCGTGCTAGGTTAGTACCATGCCGCCTCACCACTTTGATGTTCTTGACATCGCATTAGCTATAGAAGCGGATTGTATCAAAACCAAAAGGAAAGGGAGACGAAAAAGATCAGAAGAGGAACCAAAAGACGGACCCATCGACTCATCGAAAACGTCCGCGCACAGATAATACTGAGAAAGTCGTTACACCGAAACCTTGTTTTCACTGTGGAGTAGTGGGTCACTACGCGAGGGATTGCCCTACGTCGAAGCCACCTGGACGACTAAATGCAATCTCGGGGTGTTATCATTGTGGGAAGGATGATCATTTTGTAAGGGAGTGTCCTTGCCTCGCACCACCTAGGCCTCCAAACCAGATCCGTTCCCGTAATGCCCCAAGGCCGAATTTCAAAGCACGACAGCCATATCAGCCGCAAAACAATGCACCACCCTTCCAGCCAAGGCGTCAGCCAAATATTCCGGGGCAGCTGAACCATATTGCTACCGTTGAGAAGAGGACGTAAAACTCGCGATTGAGGGTAACTTCCGATCTTTAGTTCTCGTGCTAAAGTTTTGTTTGATTCTGGAGCTACTCATTCGTTCATATCATTACATTTAGCCGCTTATCTTGGTTTGAAACCCGTACCCATGGGGTTTACTTTGAATGTCTCTTCACCGCTAGGGAATGTAGTGTCCCTTAGTAAATTTTGCAAGGATTGTGAAATAACTTTTGTGACTTGTAGGATCATAATATCGCAACGTACAAGGCTCGCGGGATTAATAAACGACGGTGTCGCGAGGCGTCCCAGAGATAGCTAAAATAAACGACGCAATGAATGACGGCAAACAAAACAATTGGAAGACACGAAACCTGCGAGGGGGTAAGAAGTGTCGCAAGAATGAATATTTGCGCATTTGCGACACTTCGCGAGATATACCCGAAAATAAAGGATAACTTAGCTGTTATCCACTATGTATTATCCTATATAAAGGGCTCAATGAGTCTGTTGAAAAGGAGAGATCTTTTTGAGTGGTTAAGTGAGTCATTAGAGAGAGAAAGTTTAAGATTGTTTTAATTCCTAAGTGTAATTCTATTTACCTATGTAAACATTTCATGAACTCAATCAATAAATATTCTTGATCTTACATCTTTCAATGGATTAATTAAGCAAAATTGAGTAAGGGGTGTAGTGTGGGAAATCCTGCAACTACATATGCGCTAGAAACAGGGAAGATCATTGGTAAAAAGAGAGGATTGTAATTAAAGTTGTTTGAATCGGGAAAATGAGAAAGGAAAATCTTGAATCGGATGAAAAAGATATGGCATGCAAAGACACGAGACACAAGAGTAATGATTAGCGAATTTCATGAAAATATCGTGAGGAAGAATACACAAACGAGATTTTGAAGGAAAGAAGATTATGGATAGAGAAATAACATCACCTTTGAAGGATTGGGAAAAGCAAGAGATAACATTCACGGGGGAAATATCCAAAGAAAATTTGGATCACGCATCTCCACCGGTGATCGCAATAAACGCGTATAAGGAAGGAGAGTAATTAGAGAACACGGTGAAAACATGGGTAGTGAATGGAGTTTTAATTGATACGGGAGTCTGGGTGAACATCATGTTTTATCACGCTTTACAAAAAGATGGGATATAAAGACGAAGATATGATTTTCGCAGATACAACATTCAAGGTTTTGGTAAATCCATAACAAAAGTTAAAGGGGAGATAGAAATACGTATTCCGTTAGGAGGAATCGAAACACGTGGTGACACCGAGTGTAGTGGATATGGAATCACCGTATAACATATTACTAGGAAGACCATGGGTACATGCAATAAAAGTCGTGGCCGACGCTTCATCAATGTATCAAATTCCCTACACCAACCGGAATCGGCGAGATCAAAGGGGATGCTGCTAAAGGAAGAATATATTATCAAAATGAAGTAAAGTGTTGCGAAGAACAAGTAAACAAGCGAAAGAGTATATCAAAGTATCGCAAAAAGATGGCAAAGGCGGCTAAGAAAGAAGAAGAATTCAGAGTTTACATGATAAAAGCGAAGGAAGGGAAAGGCATACCTAGCGAGATCTCGGGAGAAGAAAATGATCTTGCGAAAGAACCAAAAGGACCAACCCCTATGGGAGAACCGAAGGCCAGTTACGCCGCTGGCAGAACAAACCAAAGAAGTAAATATTGGAACTAAGGAAAAACCCAAGATGCTAAAGATTGGAACTAACATGGGAGTGGGTGAAGAGAAAAGAACCGTCGATCTATCATGGGATTATAAAGATATCTTCGCGTGGGATATGGATGAAGTGCCTGGTATAGATCCATCGGAGTCTGTCACAAGTTGGAAATTGATAAAAATGTGAAGCCATTCAAACAAAGAATTAGAAAGATAGCAACAAGATATCACCCTCGGATAGAAGAAGAACCATAGAAGATCTTGGATGCAGAATTATTAGACAAGCAAAATATCCCTAATGGATAGCTAATATGGTTATAGTTCCAAAGAAGAACAAGGGAATAAGGATTTGCATTGATTTCACTGATCTAAATAAGGCTTGCCCTAAAGACGGTTTTCCATTACCGGACATTCCACACTGGTCGAATCAGCGGTCGGGAATGAAAGAGTATCATCACCGGACGATACAAAGGTTACAATCAAATTCCTCTCGCCGAAGAAGACCAAGAGCACATCGCTTTCTTCGCTCCAAGAGGATTATACTCGCTATACTAAAATGCCGCTTTGGTTTGCGAAATGCCGGAGCAACGTATCAAAGGATGGTAGAAAAAGTATTCGCGAGAATGGATACATAAAACATTAGAGGTATACGTAGATGACATGCTAGTAAAAAGTAAAAAGGCGGGGTAAGATCATGTGCGAGACTTGAAAGAAATTTTTGAACAAATGAGGCGTTTCAACATCAAAGTCAATCCAGAAAAATGTACCTTCGAGTAGCGTCGTGGAAGTTCTTGGGTTACATTATATCAAAGGAAGGAATACATGTTGACCGGAGAAAGTAAAAGCATGATTCGGCGATATGCCGACACTGCGATAGTAAAGGATGTTCAAAAGCTGAATGGGTTACTAGCATCACTAGGAAGGTTCATCTCGCGGTCATCCGATAAGTGTAAACACTTTTAGCGTTCGAAAAAAGGATCAAATTTAAGTGGACGGACGAATGTGAAAAGGCTTTACAAGGGATCAAAGAGCATTTAATGGATATATCCATTATGCAGTATAGGCAGAACTGTGGAGAGGAATTATTAATATACCTCGCGACAACATCGCATGCCTTAAGTGCGGTTTATCGCGAACGGACGCAGGAGTAGAAAAACCAATCTATTATATCGGCAGAAACTTTTAATGCTGCAGTAAAGAAATTATTCAAGATTGAAAAACTAATCCTCGGCGTTAGTCTATGCGCCGTTTAAACTTGCATATATTTTCGTGCACATACTGTTAGAGTGGTAACAAAGGTACCAATTGAGTCGGTAATGAAAATTCAAAAGATCAGAAGAGTCGAAAGATGGAATGCTCAAATAAGCCATTGCAAACTCAAATATGAAATATTATCTTCAACCAAGTCACAAAGTTGTTGCGACTTTCTCGCAGAATTTCCTTTGAGGAAGATGAAGCGAAAGGATGAAATGATGGATGTAGAAGAAGAGCATGGAGATCCGAAGGACTTGTTAATGAGCCGGACCGGTGGGAAATATTAGTGGATGGATCATCAAATGGAGAAGGTAAAGGAGTGGGAATTGTTGTGATTTCGCAAGGCAATAAGTTAGCTTTTGCTTTTAGATTGAATTTGAGTCTACCAATAATGAAACGGAGTACGAAGCTATAATACATGCTCTACGATTTGCAATAGAGATGAAACTCGAGAATGTGAGGATCACCGGTGACTCGAACCGGCAATTTGTCGATAATGCAGAAGTATGCTACAAATGATCCATCTCTGAGTAAATACAGAAGCTTGTAGAAGTATTGTCAGACAAACATACCGAAAATAAAATGGAGGCACATATCAAGGAGAGATAATAGACTCGCAGACGCTTTTTGCCTTTATATCAAGTATGATGACAGACCTAACCTGAGGAATATCAAAATACGTACGCCATCGGCGCCATCAATTAATAAAGAGGAGGGACAAGAAGCAGATATAATGATGGTGGTAGATGAAATGCAATGTCGCGAGGAAGACTCGGAGAGTAGAACTTCACGCGTACTTAATGAAAGGCGAGGTACCAAGAAATAGATTGGAAGCACACAAGTTAAAGAGCCGGGCAACAAATTATGAATTACGAGATGGCGTGCTTTATCGGGCGTTCTTTTGATGGACCTTCGCTTCGATGTCTAACAAGGAAAGAAGGAGAAACCATATTGAAGATGTCGATAGTGGGATGCTGCAGGAAATCATAGCGGCGGGAGATCTTTGGCATATAAGGCAAAGACGCAAGGATATTATTGGCCATATATGCATGAGGACGCGAGAGCAATATCCGACGCGCGAAGATTGTCAAAGACATGGGAAGAAGATACATGCACCTGGAGCACCGTTAAATTCTTCGAGAAGTGTGTGGCCTTTTGGAAAATGGGGTTTAGATATCGTGGGACCATTTTTACCGGGAACGGGACAAAGAAGGTACTTAATTGTCGCAACGGACTATTTCACAAAATGGGCAGAGGTGAAAGCGGTCCAACACATTCGCGATAAGGATGTTTTTACTTTCATATTTGAAAATATTATATGCGAGATTTGGGATCCCCCGCACAATTGGTATCCGATAATGGGAAGCAATTTGAAGGGTAAAATATAGAGTTGCCGCTTAATGCATTTGAGATAAGATGTGGAAAATCAACTCCATTATATCCACAAGCTAATGGCCAAGCTGAGGCAACAAACAAAACAATTGCCGATATATTGAAGAAAAAGTTGGAAGGACACAATAGGGGATGGTGCGAACAAGTACCCAATGCGGTATGGGCTTATAATACAACTAGAAGAGAAGCCACAGAATGTCCCCTTTTGCTTAACTTACGGAGTTGAAGCAAAGATCCCAACGTAGGTCGTGATTCCGACAACCAAAAAAGAGGTCCGGGATAAAAATCTTAGCGCAGAAACATTCTAATCAAGTTGGATGAATTGGAAGAAAAGCGAGAAAAGGCATTGCGACACATGGAGAATTATCGTGAAGATTGGCTAGAGAATATAACAAGCGTGTAAAAATACGTGAGTTCCAACCAGAGACTTGGTGTTGCGAGAAACCCCAATATATCAACGTGAAAGTGGAGGCAAGTTGGCGAGAAAATGGGATGGACCTTATATCATCAAAGAGGTAGTTGGTACAGGGCATATAGACCGATGGATCCCGAAGGAAAAGATGTGGGACAAAAATTGGATAGACCATGGAATAGATTATATTTAAAAAAAGTATTACCCGTAAAAATGGGAGAGGAAAAATGAATCAAGATGAAGTACTTCTTCGCAAAATCCGTGAAGATCTCGCGACAAGAATGACAAGAAGTCATGAATGGCTTAACAAAACCACAAGAGAGAATGAATGATTAAATGAATGAATCGGCGAATATCTCGCAAGCGAAATAGCAAATGATGAAGAATGATTGAATAAAAAAATGAATGAATGGGACGAACCTTTATGGCGTACACCCTAGTTCGCCAATAACATTTCGTAAGAGGCAAATGTAAGACCTAAAGTGCGTCATATAAGGGGGTATCTCTCGCCATGGCTCGTGGGGAAGGTTACACCGCTCCCGAAGCCCCGAGTCATGAAAATTTGGGGCCCATGAAAGCCTATCCTGGGAGAGGTACCTTGGATTCCCAACTATATATATAAGGTTATACCCCGGTTGGGCGACCGAGGTCTCTTCCAAGGAGTCGTGTATGCTCAAGGCGCCGAGGTACACGGTTGAGCCGCAGTGCCCGGGATGGATGAACCTACCCACCGGCCATTCTTGGCAAGTCTTGGCATATGTTGCACTCGCCCGAAGAAAACTCCACTTAGGTGCGTCTTGTAACCATAAACCATATAGGTATAAGGGATAAGAGGTCGCAAAACAACCGGTTGTTGTTAAGACCGGATGGGAGGAGCTAGTCTTGTATGGCCGATGTTTCGCCTCCTTGAAGGGGCAACCAGGAGATGATAAGGGCGACGCTCTCCATTAGGGGGTGTCAAAACAGACGCAAATGTCATGAGGCTATGTTTTCGCAAGAGAATTTAGGCTTGTCATATTTGTGCAATGATCCCGCAGAGGCATAATACTAACGCGAGGGTAAGGCGAGATCAATGGGTCTTTACACGACAACAGTACGGACGTCCCGCGATTTCGCCGCACGACGGCAATGTCATGGGGCTTTATGTTCGCAAGGATATCTAGACCCGTCATATTGTCGCAACTAAAACATCCGCAGAGGCAAAAATACTTGGAAAATGATAAGGCAAGATCAATGGGTCTTTACATGCAAGTGTAAAGACGTCCCGCGATTTTGTCGCGATGAAAGGTGGCAGGGAAGACCTCTAATTAGGGAGGTCTAACTTGGAAGACCACACAAAAATGATAAGGCAAAGTCAATGGGCCTCTCGCATGAAAATGTAAAGGCTCAGCGACTTTGTCGCAAGGGAGAAGAATTAAAATCAAATCCCCGATTGGGATGGGATTTACTTAATGGATTCAATGAGCAAACATGCTCGCAAGGTGGTCTTAAAAGAAAGGAAGAAAGAAATATGGAAATTACTCAATCAAAAGAGTTAAGTCATTCAAACAAAAAGGAATTCTAACAAATTACAAAGGGAATTCAACTCTCTACATCTGCATTATCAAATACAGAGGGTTGTTGAGACTTTTCTGCGCCTTTATCAGCTTCACATCCGCCAGTTGATGGATTTTCTTCAGAAATGTTTTCATCACCTTTGTTCTCGCCGATTCTTTGGACTTTCATCGAAATTTTTCTATTCGGATCTTCATCGACGACTTCCTTACTAGGAGATCTTCGCCGCTTTCATAGTCATAATCACTATCGAGAATTAGGGACTTCATCGTCACTTACTTCCAGAGGATCAACATGTATAGGATCAAGAGACTTAGACAAGAAAATCTCATTCACGAGGATTTCCGCTTTGAGGGGGAATTGACGCGGCCGCTTTTTGACGGTTTTTACTATCTATGTCTTTACGCCAGACATGTAATCAAATCTACGTTCTGCACGATCGCGAGAACGAGCGAGGGAGGAAGCGAGTAATCCATTTTCTTTGCGAATTTTGGAATAATCTGATTTGAGAGTAGAAACGACGGCGCGAAGCTTCTTCTCAGAATCTGCATAATAAACACGCAAGAAAAGATTAAAAGAGATCCTTACAACGGATCTTTGGAACTTTCGTAATAATTAAAAATTTGTGAAATAAATGAATTAAGGTAGTCAAATAATTTGACTACCTTCCTTTGAAGAGTAAGTTGTTGAATTAAAGCCGCGGGTTATTCCCCGACAGTCCATGGCATCATCAAATGAGTCTCCAACTAAACCTTTCAATCGAGATCGCAATTTCTTGTCATTAGAAACAAGTATGGAATTTTCGGTGGCGAGAGTAGAGTTGGATTTTTCTAATTTGGTGCATTGTTCCTGGAATTGCTTCGCTTTTACACTCAAAGTTATTCTACCTTGAATAAGTTTATCTCTCGGTGGAACTCTCTTCAAGTTGATTTTTCAAAGTATGAATGGCCTGTTCTTGTTCTTTGCATAGTTTTTGACAAGCATCATACACTGCGAGTAGATCGCCACCTTATTCAACAGAGAACGTTTCTCTTGTGAAAGAGTTCGATTCTCATCTGATAAAGTTTCCAACTCCAAATTAGTTTTAGTCAAAGAATAAGAGAGGCGAGATAAGTCATTACTTAATGAGTCTTGCTTTTGTGATAAATCAAAATTCTCTTTAGACAAGTTATTTATTTGATCAACGCATAGGTATGAAGATTATCTAAGAGATTATATTGCTCCATCCAAGCATCTCTTTCAACTCGAACTTCTTCAACGATAGATTCCGTCTGATATATCTCCATTATTCGTTTCTGGTTTAATACTTGGAGGACGAGCAAGGGTTTGAGTTGTAAAAAAAAAAAAAAAAAAAAAAAAAAAATGGGGGATGGCGAGAGCATACCTTTTAATTCTTCATTCTTCTTGCGAAGATTATCACGATCTAATGAGATACTGAGAAATTTTTGATTTTCAAGGTGGAGATTATTGCATTTCACAGCCATAACTTGGAGATCATCCTTCAGCTTATTAATCTCTTGAACTAAAGATGCTTGCGAGATCCTATCAGGACCAAGATGCTTACTTAAAATCTCGCAGACATTGGATTTGACAGGATCAGCAGAAGTCTTTTTGGCATCATTCACGAGATCAGAAAGGACCTTAAAGGCCACATCTATCCCCTCCAAATTTTCCGCAGTTAGAGGAATTTGTTCAAACAAAGAAGACGAGTCGTCTTTTGTCAAAGGAACCTCATGAGAAGAGGAGGTTTCAGGGAGAGAAGTGATTGGAGAAATAGCAGGGACATTGATAGCAGGAGGAGGTATAATATCGTTTGTAGTAGGACAGTTGTAAGGAACTTGGTCTATGAGGAGTTGAGGTATACTAATATTGTCGCTAGTAATGTTACAGAAGAAAGAGGCACAAAATTATCTTGCGAAGATTTCGCTACAGAGACGAAGGTGTGAATGAAGGAAATGGAACGTTTGGGGTAACAGTTTAGAGTAGCGAAGCCTTTGGGAGTATTACAGTAGTTTTATCATCCTGCGAATGACAAATTAAATAAGAAACAGAGGCAACAATATATTGTTAATAAAAACAAATGTTTCTTAAATACCTTGTCACTCGCAGAAGGTCTTTTTGTAGCCATAGATTTTGCTCGCGAAAAGGGCTTTGGTGGCGTAAGGGATTCTTGTTGCGAAGTAGGTTTCGGTGGCGAGCCCAAAGAAAGAAGAGGGTCCTTCACGGTAAATTTAGTTCTGGGTTGGTTCTTGCTAAACAACAATGGCAGAAAGAGAATTACAAAGTTAATCATCCCAGAGTGATCTCAACAAGAAAAGCTAATCTCAAATTTGATCAACCACAAAATCAACCAGATATGGCAAAATTAACAAACCTGGACGCCATGAGAGTAACAACTGATAGGGAATAGCAACAGTGGTGAAGAAGACGGTAAGAGACAATAATAGGCAAACACTTGCAGAACGATGAAGAAGAAGAACACTTGCAGACGATGAAGAAGATGAAAAGGAAAAGGAAAATTCTTCACAGGGGATGCTCCTATAAATAGATGAGAAAAAATGTTATGACCGGTTAACATTAAATACACCGGTAAAAGAGGTAAGTATAGACACGTGTCAACGGTCACTACTAAATCCAAGGAAGCCGATTTAAAAGAACTTTAGTAGAATCCAAATATACAACATATTTCCTAATAAAGTAGAATAGCTTGCGAAATTGATTATTTTCTGTAATTCATGAGGCAAGAAATGGCACTTCGTATATATATTACAAAGAAGCTTCGGAACTTCACAAAAGAATAGAGGCAAGTACGTACTTTTCAAGTCCAGTATTCTTCCGCTCGTTCCTTCATCAACAAAGATCAAAGATTACTACAACAACAGGTTTTCCTTAAAGATCGCTCTCCAAGCAATATTTAAGGAAAAAGAGGCAAGATGTAGGATCATAATATCGCAACGTACAAGGCTCGCGGGATTAATAAACGACGGTGTCGCGAGGCCGCAGATAGCTAAAATAAACGACGCAATGAATGACGGCAAACAAAACAATTGGAAGACACGAAACTCCGGCGAGGGGTAAGAAGTGTCGCGAGAATGAATATTTGCGCATTTGCGACACTTCGCGAGATATACCAAAATAAAGGATAACTTAGATTGTTATCCACTATGTATTATCCTATATAAAGGGCTCAATGAGTCTGTTGAAAAGGAGAGATCTTTTTGAGTGGTTAAGTGAGTCATTAGGAGAGAGAAAGTTTAAGAGTGTTTTAATTCCTAAGTGTAATTCTATTTACTTATGTAAACATTTCATGAACTCAATCAATAAATATTCTTGATCTTACATCTTTCAATGGATTAATTAAGCAAAATTGAGTAAGGGGTGTAGTGTGGGAAATCCTGCAACTACATGACTATAGAGTAAAAATAAACTTGATACCGATGAGGCTCTAGGATTATGATGTCATTATTGGCATGAATTGGTTGTCACAAAACCAAGCTATCCTGGAATGTTTTGAGAAGAAGATCTCTTTCCAATCATATGATGGAAGTCGAGTGTCTGTCCAAGGAGAAAGGTGGAAAGTTATGAATCCATCCTTACCCGGGATGAAAAGGAGGAATGAAACCGAAGAACACATAGCTTGTCTTGCTCATTTGAGTGAAGAATAGGATACCAAGGTGGTAGATGAAGAGTTACCGATAGTTCGAGATTTTCCAGATGTCTTTCGAGGCGTTGCACCGGATTACCACCAAAGAGAGAGATTGATTTTGAGATCGAAGTGCAACCGGGAAGCATGCCAATATTGATGCACCCATATCGTATGGCACCTAAAGAGATGAAGGAGTTACGGAAACAACTTGATGAGTTGGAAGAACTGGGATTTATTCGACCAAGTACCTCACCATGGAGAGCTCCTGTTCTTTTTGTGCTCAAAAAGGATGGATCAATGAAGATGTGTATTGACTATCGACGACTGAACCAAATTACAATCAAGAATAAGTACCCCTTGCCGAGAATTGATGACCTTTTTGACCAATTGAAGGGAGCGTGTTATTTAACAAAGATTGATCTTCGATCTGGGTACCATCAGTTGCGAGTCAGAGAGGAGGACATTCGTAAAAATGCATTTGGAACTTATTACGGCCATTATGAATTTCCCGTGATGTCGTTTGGGTTAACAAATGCACCTGCAGTGTTCATGGATCTGATGAACAGAGTTCTCCGGCCTATTGTGAACAAGTTCGTAGTAGTGTTTATTAATGACATTCTCATTCATTCCAAGACTAAGGAAGACAATGAGGAACATTTACGGATGGTTTTACAAACTCTGAGAGAGCACAAGTTATATGCAAAGAGGAGCAAGTGTGAATTCTGGATGACGAAAGTCTTATTTATCGGACATGTTATTTCTAAGGATGGTATATCTGTTGATCCCGAAAAGATACCGTCCATAAAAAATGGGAACCCCCAAAGAGTGTTTTTGAGATCCGCAGCTTCTTAGGTTTGGCAGGCTATTATCAAAGATTTGTTGAAAATTTCTCGAAGATAGCAGTTCCTCTTACTCGTTTGACTAAAAAGGGGGTGAAGTTTGAGTGAACTACTGAGTGTGATAAAGCATTTGAGGAGATGAAGCGACGATTGACTACGACACCCATCTTGGTTACCCCGAAACCAGGATTAGGTTATGATGTTTATTGTGATGCTTCAAGGAGTGGTTTGGGTGGAGTTCTTATGCAGAAAGGGAAGGTCGTAGCTTATGCTTCTACGTTAAAGAATCATGAAAAGAACTACCTAACCCATGATCCGGAATTAGCAAACAGTAGTATTTGTGCTAAAGCTTTGGAGGCACTATCTCTATGGAGAAAACTTTATGGTATTTTCGGACCACAAAAGTCTAAAGTACATCTTCACTCAAAAGGATTTGAACCCGAGATAGAGAAGATGGCTTTGAGCTTTTACGGATTATGAGTTTAAATTGGAGTACCGGCTTGGGAAGGGAATGTTGTAACGGATGCACTCAGTAGAAAAGAATCTGGATCCATAGCTTTATTGAGAATGGTCAAGGTTGTGGAAAAATATGATTTTGTTGTTGAGTGGAACAATGAGACGGCATACTTGGCGCATGTTGTGGCAGTACCTGAGATTGTGAAAAAGGTCATTCAGGCGCAAACGTTAGATGACGGTTTGCAAGAAGTTAAAGGAAAGATGGGTACTACGGATCAACATGAAGGATGGACACTGGGAGTCAATGGGGCTATTCTCTATAAAGGACGGTTATGTGTACCAGATGTTGAGAAATTGCGAAAGGAAATTTTGACTATGGCTCATAAGTCCGTATTGACAGTTCATCCGGGAAGCACAAAAATGTATCAAGACTTGAAGAGCCAGTTCTGGTGGAAAGGTTTGAAAATGGATGTTGCATTGTTCGTCTCCAGGTGTCTTACTTGTCAGCAAGTAAAGGCTGAACACCAGCGACCAGCGGGACTTCTTCAACCTTTATCAATAGCTGAGTGGAAATGGGATTTCATTGCTATGGATTTCATTAGAGGATTACCTAAGACCCAACATGGGAAGGATGGCATATGGGTGATCATAGATTGGCTCACCAAATCGGCTCATTTTTTTTCCTAAAGTTAGATAGATATTGTTCCTATTTTATGTAACTTGTACATCAAGGAGATAGTTAGGTTGCATGGAGTTCCACTATCGATCGTTTCCGACCGAGATCCTCTTTTACATCTAAGTTTTGGGGAGTTTCCAACAATCGATGGGAAAAAGAATGGATATGAGTCTTGCTTACCACCCTCGACCGATGGCGATCCGAGCGAACGATTCAGATTTTGGAGGATATGTTAAGAGCATGTGCGATCAACTTCAAAGGTAATTTGAGCGATCATTTACCCCTTGTTGAGTTCGCATACAATAATGATTATCGATCCAAAGATCGGTATGGCACCTTATGAGGTGTTGTATGGAAGACGTGTCGAACACCGTTATGTAGTAATTTGAGGTTAGTGAAAGAAGTGTCATAGGGCCCAGATGGTTCAAGAGATGACAAAGAAGATATGGATCATCCAAGACCGTCTGGGAACAGCACAAAGTCGTCAAAAGAGTTATGCAGATATAAGAAGGAGAGCATTGGAGTTACAGGTTGGGGAGAATGTGTTTCTAAGAGTTAGTCCTAGACCAGGCATTAAACGGTTTGGGAAGAAAAGTAAATTGGCGCCACGCTATATTGGGCCATTTGAAATTCTTCAACGAATTGGAGAAGTAGCATATCGACTAGCTCTACCAACACAATTTGCAGACATACACAATGTGTTTCATGTATCCATGCTTCGTAAATACAATGCTGATCCATCCCACGTCATCGAATGGAGAGACTTGCAACTGAACGACAATGTTTCTTATAAAGAAAAACCGTTGCCCGTAATCGACTCAAAGGAACAAATCCTTCGGAGGAAAACCATCAAAACTGTGAAGGTACTCTGGCAACATCATGATTCTGAAGAGGAAACTTGGGAGCTGGAGTCTAAGATACGAGACAAATATCCTGAATTACTGAGAGGTAATTCTTAAACTTAGCTACGCTTCGAATTTCCGGAGAAATTCTTTTTTTTAGAGGTTAATAGTATAATACCGGCATTTTTTGAACCGGGCTTAAAGCCCGTTTCAACTCATAAGAGTTGACATGGTAATTTGTATATATGTGGATGTACAAATCCTAGCTCATTATTATAATTTTTGTGATTATTTGGGGTGTCAATAGTTCAATTAAGGTGTGGCTAGCAAAATAGTTAGCACATGGAATGATGGGGTCACTACCTAGTAGAGTACATGGTTTTTATGTTTGGTAATACGTGTGGGAAAGAGAATAAGTCTTTCTTTCACTTTTTGCATTTACTTTTAGGGTTGGTGATACTATATATTGAAATGTCATTTTCTAAGAACCCTAGAAAAAAAAAAAACTAGCCGCAATCACTGTTTTTCTACTTTTTTCCATCTCTGCTACTTTACTTTTGGAGCACGTACTTGCTTGGGATTGATTGGATTTCTGATTTTTCATCTCTTGGATTGCGTATCAGGTAGGGGTTTCTCGTAATACTTTAAAAACTAAACTATTTCTCATGTTTTACTATCCGTTTTTCTTCTGAATAATGTCTGCCAGCATCCCTGTATATAGATGTCAGATGTTCGTGTTTCTGTCGTTTATAAACAGAGTTATCTTCCTGTTGGTATTTTGTGATTTAAATCTGTTAAATAATAATTGTTTGGACTAATTAATTTTTGGAAGAGAATGCTTTAAAAGAGAAAGGGGTTTTCTTCCTATATGGCTGTTTCTAACTCACCTGTTATCTTCTCACTGCACCAAAATGTCAAACTCAAAAAGTAAAAACAAAAAGAGAGAGAAAATCAACAAAACGTACAGAGCTTTGTTTTGTTTCCTAGCCGTAGTCACGGACACCCCACCTACCTACACTTACCTTTTTCCTCTTCATGTTAAACAAAAAAGTAAACATTTGTTTTAGGAAAAAAAAAAAAAAGGAAAGCAGACCATGTGACGTGCTGATTTCAAAAGAAAAATTCAATTACTTTCTGAATCAAGTATACCCCATCATTTGTTTTATTTAATACTCTTCTCGATTAATCATTGCTAGTGGCCCCTTTTTATTTTCAATTAATATCAGTTGATCACTTTATTCATTCATTCTTTCGTTTCTCCCTCGTGATGATTACATTGTTATATAAGTCAAAATGTTGTTTCGTTTTTCGCACCAAGATTGCTAAATGATTTTAAATCATTCCTCCCTGAGTCAGTGTTTGATGTTCAAATGTTTTCAAATCGATGGAAGTCTGTTTAGGTTGTACAGGGTAAATGCATATTGGCACTTAGTTGTTTTGTACACACGAGATGATTTCTATTTTGGAGTGTGAATGCATTTCTTGTGTTATTATAAATATTATATATAAATGCATTGATAAAATTTTATCGGTTTATGGTTGTGTTTGAGTGTTGTACGGAAATGAGTGTCTTTGGTAAGAAATAAATTTTGGATATACGTATTTCTCTGCTTTCTTTTGAAATGTCGAGCCTTTATGGCATCCCACCACCGGTGGCTACTCCCCCCGGGGAAGACTATTCGGGAACCAGTATGGTTTGTTACCTAATATCTCTCGACACTAGATTAGGACCTACAATTATAGGTTGGCTTATGTGAGTAAAAGGTGTAAGTAATTTCAGAAGATTTTGACTTGCATGGGTTTTATTATTTTTATCCGCTGCATGGTTAAATTTTCGGTGCATTATATTATTTTTTGAGGTTCCTACTGAGCTGTGGTTGCTCACCCAAAATTCCTTTTCCTCTCCCCACAGAGTTTGAGGAGCAGTTAGCGCAGTAAGCGGACTTGGAAGCTATTGCGTAGTACTCAGATGTTAGTATTCTCGCAAGGCACTACTATATGATATCACAGGGATATTGGGTATTTTCTTGGTTATCATTTTATCATTTCTCGGTTTTTTTTTAATTATTTTATTAAGAGACATTGTTTAGTTTTCAAACAATTATTTTATTTTATGACTTTTGGAAATTATTATTTGGAACCCTTTTTATTGGACTTCAATTTGGAAAGAAATTAGATTATGCAGTCTTTATTCATTTTGTACTTTTATTTTCTTTTATTATTATTCTTTCAAAAAAAAATTTGCCTGTTCCATATTCATGACTCAAGAATCCGATCTTGCTAGTTGGGTTGGACTTGATCCATTGGGTCAAATCCAGCTCAATAGAAGCCCGAATTTTTGCGGTCGTGACAGTTGGCGTGGCAACTTTAGCTAAATTAGGGTTTGGCATATGGAAACCCTAATTAGCGCGTGTGGCATGGCCGTGGCACGGTGGCACTTTATGCAATCGGTGCCATGGACACATTAAAGGAATTATGGCAGGCCATAACATGGGAATAACCACAGGCGCAAGGATGGCCATGGGTGATTATAGAATGGCGTCGTTTTTAGGGTTTGGCGGGGCCCACATGGCTCGTGGCATGTTGTAGGGCCAAAGTAGCGTAATTGGGCCACGACTGGAAATTAGGGTTTTGACTAATTCCACTAAGGCAGAGCCGTGTTTAGAATACCCTAATAAGAATATGTTATGGCGTTTGGCCACGAACAAGAAGTGGGTTAGCACGTTGGCGCATTATTTATGGTACGTTGCCACGTTCGGCATGCTTCTGTGGCAAAGTGGCACGCTTGGCATGTTTCACATGCCAATTAGCGTTTGGGCGAGGCATGGCATGTTCGGCATGTCACTAGTATGTCGGAGCGGAATGGCACGTTTGGCATGTTTGGTATGCCAATTAGCGTATTGGCGCGACTTTGGAAAGCCAATTTGGCATTGTGACCATCTGGCGCAACTTTTCCTCTTTTGATACTGTGGCAGGTTTAGAGCGACCTGATTGGTCGATTAAAAAGAGGGGTCGGCCAAGCATGGGTGTGGCCACACTTCTAGTGTGCGTGTGATGGATTTAAAGCGACCTGATTGGTCGATGGGAAATAGGGATGGCAAGTATGGGCCCAGCCATAACTCATGTGCGTGTGGCGGGTTTAAGGCGACCTGATTGGTCGACGAGAAATAGGGCAGGTTCGAGCAGCATGGGGTGTGGCCACTTGTAAGTGGCGCCGGCTGGCCTATGGCATGGCCACACCTCCCTTTGTTGTTGCTCCTATTCCGCGGCTCATTTTATTCCTTGTTTTCTGATTGTGGGTAGGATTTTGCACCTACTAATCCATGGCGGATTAATTGCCTAGTTCACCTAGGCTTAGTTTCGACAGGCGAGGTCTAATATACTGCGCATGGCGCAAAACCCTAATTTTGTAAATTAGTTTGGGTAATATCCGAATCTTGTGAATTATCACAAAATTGATTGAATTCTATGTGTTGACACAAAGTTCTTTAAGTTTATTGCCAAAGAGCAGTATGCTTTCCGATTGAATAGTTTTATGCAAGAACCTTAACCTTGATACTTGGAAATTCGTGTTACTCTGCTGTGAGTGAACACAAATTGTCATGCCATACCAATATTAAGGGTTCAGCCGGGGAAAATAGCACAGAAAGCATTCAAAGATACTTATATTAATTGAATAATACAGGCAATGTGCCAAAATTTACAGAATATCTGGGATTGTTGCTACATGCACCATTTCTGGATAAATTTCATGTGAATATATTGAGTTGCTCAATAAATGCGCCAGCAAAGAGGTTGAACACTCGTCACTTTTACATGGCTTCGTTTCTTTGCAGAGTGACGGCATATTAAATGCAAGGTATTACAAATTTAGCCCTGAACTGAAAACCACCATCAACATCAAGTCCCCTGCTTAGCACGTAACAGTGGCATTGTTGCAAGGTAAGCATGACATGGTGCCAGACAAGGATAAAAATCGAAATGGCAAGACATGAAGGAATTGCCATTGAAAATATTCGACCAACCTTTGGCAAGAGGCATGAGTAGTCTATGATCCTCGTGTTGGTGGCTTGGCGTACTTCTGGCTCATCCATAGGGTGTTGGTGCTCGGAGCGTTGGCGTCATTTTGGCTACGGAGCTTTGCGTCATGGAGCATTGGCGCTGGTTTGGCCGTAGAGCTTTGCTTCCCGGAACGTTGGCGCCAATTTGGGCCACAGGGCTTTGCATCACGTTTGCGCCGATTTGGGCGTGAATTCAAAACGGATTCCCTTTCCTATCCAAATTCCCAAAGCGTCGTGCATATAAAAGTGGCCGTTCTCCTCTCTCTTTTTTTCGTTGGCCTTATTTCTACGTCCTCATTTTAGCAGCAAGAGTGTATCGATGAGAGCCTACCAGCAGGAGGAATAGCAGCAGTACAAGATATTGGGTGTAGCTCAGGTATGTAGTCCAACATCTCTTTTTTTCCCTTTGAATTTGTTCGTTCTTCCATGTCGGCGTGAAACCCTAGCCAGTAGTTTCCTTGAACTTGCAAAACCTATCACAATAAGCTAGAAATATCGTAGTAGTATCGACAATGACATTAATAACAATGAATCCAGCACCATTAGCGTTACTAGTAGGGTGAGCGAAATCTATGCGTGAATGGCCATCGTTTGCTCCCTCTTCCGTAAAATTTAGCCTTATGTTTTGGCCACGAGCACAATTCCCGCGGCGAGACGCAGATTTGGCCAAGAACATATTTCCCGCGGCATCACATGTATTTGTTGGAGCGAGCATCAGTCCCATTCCTTTTGGCCGTAAGTGCCATGACATGTGGCCAAAGAAAAATTTCCCGTAGAAAATTTGTTGCTGACTCTTGATCATTGTACCCAAATTTCTGACAAAATCTCCATGCATGGTTTTCTTCAAAGTAGTAATTTTTCGCTTTGCTCCGTTGTAGTTACTTCAAAAGCATAAGGAATTTTGTTAAGATGTCACCCGAAAGCGATCCTGTCGCCGCGTCTAGAAATGCTAATAACTCCAAGCCGAACATTTATGATGAGTTCTTTACAAAGTCTGCTCACGATTCATGAGGACCCATCCCAAATTTGTGGCAACCCTTCCGATCGATTCATAGAATGAAGGAGAAGTCCAATCGGTCTATCCAGGGCGTATAATGAGGTTTTGCCTTCAGAAGAAAGAGTATCTGGCTTCTCCCATAGACTTCAAAATCTGTCATAGTCCATTGCGCTCTTATGATAAATGGATGAAATTCATGATAAGCCAAGATCATGTAAAGGTTGATTTGACTGGGGCGCAAATCATGAATGTTGTCATGGCATCTGCGACACTTCAAATCAGAAAAAAAATGTTGCATGTTTGATTACTTTCATCTCCAGATGGTGTCCGGAAACTCACACGGCTATATGTAGATGGGGTGAGATGACCATTACTTTGGAAAGCATAGCCGTTCTGTTGAGTCTTCCAATAATGGGAATCTTGACGTCGTCTTGTCTGAGGAAGAAGAATAAATGCATGCTACTTTGGTCAGGAAATCAACAGAATATGTTCGGAATCATTATGAGGAAAAGTGCTTCTATAACTTGTGGGTGCCCCAATGGTTCCCTGATGAGCCAGAGCCGGATTAGGTGCTGGATGATACACTCCATGTTGCTGCATTTTTAGCTCTGTGTTTATCCAGGGACATTTTTTATGATGGCTCTGGCAAGAAGGAGATAAGGCAGAAGCTCATCAAAATCGCCATCAAATTAGCGAAAGGCGTTGCTCTTCCCATCGGCAGTTTGTTCCTTGGCTCTTTGTACACCCATCTGGATCACTTAGCAGCGGACATGTATGTCTCTAATGGGTATATGAAAGTAGACTCGTATGTCCATGTCGCCTTTCTCCAAGCATGGTTGTGGGAGCATTTCAAAGATTACGCTCCTAAACCGAAAACCTCATTTCCTGATACATATGGCGGCTCTAGGATACTCCGTTGGTTGGAGAGGCGTCCAAAACCTGGCTCAAAGCTCATTGATTTTCTTGACAACGCGCATACAGTTGAATTTCATCCTTGGGCTCCAGTCCACATTTCTACAGTTCAGCCAAACACTTTTGCTTCTGCCTCGAACATGACGTTACATTCTGCCGAAGAGAATATGAGCATTGGATTAATGTTTAAAATTTTACGCACGTGCGATGCACCTTCCGACCTGTCCTTCCGTCACAAAAATTTACGGTATAACAAATTATAATACTAAGGAGGAAAATCCTCCTTCAAAATAAAAATTAATGTTTCACAATTTTATCTCTTGTAATCAATTAGATGTGACTTACATTTCAGCGAGTGAAAAATTCATACACAATAAACACCAAAATGTAAGATGAAACCAAAACTAAAATAATAGAAGAAAAGAAAAAAACATTAAGTAAAAAACAAATACAACGGCCAAGAACTTTGCAGACGACATTAATTCGTAAGATGTTTACCTAAGCTAAGACGACGTAAGAACTTCCTTGTACACAACATTTTTTGTGAATGTTCCAACTTTATCAGCAACACTTCCTTTTTTTATTAATACCTTAGTGTTGTTGCTGGAAACACCCCTTGAAAGCCCAACATACAATTGTCCATGACTGAAGACATGCTGGGGAAGATAAATACCGGTGTTTTCAATTGTTTGTCCTTGTGCTTTGTTGATTGTGAATGCAAAGCACATACGTACTGGGAATTGTTTGCGAATAATCTTGAACGGCATCTCAAGATTCTCTGGCGGACTCATTGGCATCCTATGGAGAAATACTCTTTTACCCGCTGAATTCCCACTGAGGATCACTGCATCGATACAATTTGGAAAGAACTTCTTTATGATAATCCTGGTACCATTGAATAAGCCATTCTTGGCACTAACATTCCTCAGTAACATAATGGGTGCTCCTAGCTTCAATTTCAACTCATGAGGAGGTAAACCACCCGGGGATATTCCATTCAACTGTTCTTGAAGATAGAGGTTTTGGAAATCATCTTCCACAGAATCAAATGAATAATACGTAGGCTCTTGTCCGGGAAACATGCTAACCACTCGATCATTTAACTTATTGACATGCTCATTCAGTGGCGTGATAAGTTCCCGGTTAAGCAAGTAATCTTGATCCTCAGAATTATATGCCAAGTCGGGAAAGGTAGCATCTATCAGTTGGGACACTGAATCTTCACCAATCTAGGGTATCACCATATCATCTGGCATCTTTTTCATGTCATTTGCCGCAGAAGGTTCATTTCCATCACCAACTCGCATCAAGAAATCAGAATAAGACGTATCGCCCACTGCACGCATATTCTTCTTCAGACGAGTAACCTCTACATGTCTCCACAGAGGCGACCTGGTAAGACACGAATCAACCATTTGCCCCCTTGAAGCTTTTGGTACAACTGGAAGAACCTGGCAGAAATCACCTCCCATAATAACAATCTTACCACCAAACGGCTTCTTGTTACCCGTTATATCTCTCATAGTCGTATCGAGTGCCTCGACAGAATACCGATGTGCCATGGTAGCTTCATCCCACATAATCACAGTAGCTTGACGGAGTAGATCGGCCAACTTGTCATTTTTAGCGATGTCACATGTAGAAGTTGCTGCTGGAGTAAATGGGAGCTTGAATCTCGAGTGTGCAGTTCTTCCACCAAGTAACATATTAGCTGCAACTCCAGATGTAGTTGTTTCTATGGTAATACCACCATTTCTTCTAACGGTCGACAAAATAGCACGGTGGAGAAAAGTCTTCCCGGTACCTCCTGGACCATCAACAAAGAAGACTCTGCTTTCTTTTCTTCGGACGGCACCCATAATTGCATCATAAGCCTTGGACTGGTCTTCATTCATCTTGTCCACATTCATCATATCTTCTTCAGAAACTGGAATGGATACCTCCTATTCAATCAAATAGAAACCCGTAAATTATCGTCTAATATGCCGACAATTGCCGGAAGATCATAATCTTTTAGACGCTTTCCATGTTGATGAAGCATTTGACCCAACTCTCTGAGAAGACGGTCTGATAAGTATGCGTAGCTTGTATCACTTGACCTTGCATAATATTCAACCATGTCGTTGAAGAACTCGTCCCATAACTTTCTAGTGTCCACCGAGTTGCAGAAAACCAATATGCTACCAAAAAGAGTTCTCAAAGCGAGATGGCATCTTGTTTGTTGCTTGCCTCGACCATACATGCCCTCAAGCATTATCATTCTCCAACAATCCTCGTGCCTCGGCTGCACTTTTAAATGTCTGACATCTTCTGCCGTCAACTATCAACAAATCTTCGTATGAAGTGGCACCCCTAACATGCATAAGTATGAGCCTCGAAAAAACCTTTCAGCCGCAATAGGGGGCATAGAATATACCCTACCAATCACCCTCAGATTTGTTCTTCTTCTATGCTATTTCTTAATTGCTTTGTCCCATGTGTAGTGTTCAGGAAACTCCCGATACAACCATCGCCTAGCCATATGATCACATGCATTTGTAACAAAATACTCTGTCAACATCGTCTTGGAATTATTTTCATTTGCCAAAACATCATCAAATGTTTGATGCTCATATAACATGACACTATTTTGTTTGGGAAGATGCAAGTGCAATCGTTGAACTGATGGACACATCTTATTCATCACAAACCTGTATATCCTCCACATTGCATCTTGAGCACACACCCATCTTGCATTGATGTAACGTGTTACCTCGTTATTCTCGGATTCTGGCTGCACTGGTTGCACTCGAAAGGAAATACAATCTGTGCCCTTGTAGACGTACTTGTAAAGATACTTAACACTTTGGAAAGTCGAACAAACTTCTACATTGATGTGGCAATCGTATTTCTGAAGAAGCCAAGGATTGTAAGGCACCACAAATCTATTGTCCGCTATGAAGTTCTTACTCATTTGTATAGTATTTCCATCATCTCTCCTCTGGTAGACTGGGTAAGCATCTTTACCTTGCACGGTACATTCAGAAAATTGTTTCGGAAACCCTCTCTTGCACTTCCCTTCCCTCATACACTTGCTGCCACACGGACCATGAATCATCCATTTTTTTACACACTTATACAATTCGGGCTCTTTCTTCTTATCAGGGATTTCTGCTCTAACTATACGATCATAATCATCAGGGCCTTATAACTTGTCTTCTTTTTCCAATATGATCAACATATGGACATGAGGTAGACCTCTTTTCTAAAACTCAATAACGTGAACATGAGCATCTACTCTTCCTAGTACATTCTTGTAAAATATATCTTCTTTCAACTCTTCAAATTTAGAACGGAATACTCTAGTTGTTAAATCGAGTCTATCCGATCTGATTGACCGGGACGTAAATTAGCTACAATCTCGGGCCAGAGTGGATTGCAAGTCATTGTAAGAAATATATCAGGCTTCCCATATTTTTGTACTAATGCCATCGTATCTTGGTATCGCTGGTACATATCACGTGGCCCACCAATGTATGAAGAAGGCAGTACTATCTTCTTGCCTAGTTCGTCTATTGAGACAAAAAAATGTATCAAGAATTCATGCATGTTTGATGTACTTAGGATATAAAAATAGAACCATACCAAGTGTTTTGCTTTCTTTTAAAACTAAAGTGGATTCTAGAACTTTGAGTTAGGAAAAAAAACATAATGCACATATGGTTTCTATTTGTAACTTACCTATCTTTGGTTTCTTGACTCTTTGTGCATCTTGTAGTCCTTCAGAGATTTCCGCCCTTATTTCCTTCGATGACCTGTAACCCATCGAGTCTAGCGAGTCAATTTTAACCCAATTATCCACAATGATTATTATTGCAACAATCGCCCACCTCGAAGAAAAAGTGAATCATGATTGTTTCGGATCTGTCCAACAATTAAAAAGATATAAAAACACCCAAAAATTGATAAGAATGTGATTTCAGGTCTTTGGATATATAGATACGATGCATAGTATAGTGAACGATTAACATGAATTCAAAAGCTTTCTTAATTAAAGACTTGTATTAATACTGCGGAGAATATACGAATAGTATCCACGGCATGACATCTTTCTTCCATTTGAATCTTTGCTATTTATGTCCCACCCGTAGCTTCCATAAGGAAGTAAAAGCGAATCTGCATTGGATCATAGTTACCACCTGTCTCAAAGACTGTAAGAGATTCCCTCCGTTTATGCACTACTATTTCACGTTCGGGTATGTTTGTAACTTTCATCACCTATTGGCACAATAGCCGCAACCGGGGAAGCACTTGGAAGAGTGTCTTTTTAAGCTGATATTTAGGTTGCTCTTTAATAATCAACTTGGCAATCAAAAGATCTTCTCGTTCGAACCTTGACGAAAAACATGGACAAAGCTATTGTGTCTATTCAAGATTTCCCTGCCGGCTTCAACACATCTCTATCCAACACATCATTACCTTCCTTCATCCTTCACTTAATCTCCTGATCGTGTCATAGAAATATATTTGTATATATCGCGGTCGAGATGCTCTATCTAGAGGTAAACGGCTACCAATCCTATGGTAAAGCTGTCCTTGAATGTGGAAAGTATAAACTCCTTCAGTACCATCGGCGAGATCCTTATCAAAGTAAACCCCCATCGAAGTAAGCGAAAAAACACGATTATAAAATCTAATGTTGATCCTAAACTCTTTCCCTCTTGGTCCCTGATCATCAAACAACTCCAGAAGTTCTACAGGTGGCTCAACAAATGGTAAAGATATTTTCCACTTACCACAACAAAAATACTCGATTCACGATAGAAAAGCTTCCGCATGACATTTTGGACATGTTTATGATGGGGCAAATGGTACTTTACAAATCCAACTTGGTAAGTAAGTCCATACCAAGTTGTTATATACCAACTTGGTAACACGGAGAGCACCAAGGAATTAAATACGGATTTTTGTGGAGGAGATTTCTCGAAAGGGTATGGCTCTTATATTGCATATGACTAGCATCTGCAAACACACCCTTACTGAGTTTGATTTGAACATGTAGTGTTGAAACTACACCTTGCATATATTGATGAAGTTTAGTGACTGTAAATGAAAAACAGGGGATCTTTGAACCGGGCCATAAATCAACCGAAATGGGAAGAACAAGAGTAGATAATGCTAACATAATCACTACGCACCGCGATTCCGATTTATTGAGCAAGTTCAGCACCAAGATGAGGACATCGCAGAGGCATCCGAAAAAGAAAGGGAAGTCGATTGCTCCGTGCAGGTGTGTGTATAAATATGTTACATCATTTAGAGATGTTTAGAAAAATATACTAGACATAAGTTGTCTTTATCAAAACAGAGGCATTCATGTGATCTAAGCATTCTCTATTGCCTTCATCACCATTAGTTACGTGGACATATCTATAGGGATCTGATTTTCTATTGTCAACCATTCGAAACAACTGTTGGTGGTAACTAATAGCAATAGATGCAACTTAGATTTTTAATGAGAAGTATGTAGTAGTGTATTACATGTTTATGTACAAATTCTTCTTTTGAGATACCAAAATAGGTTTTTTTTCTCTTTCAGTTTTAGGATTAAGTAAAAATGGATGCACCGGTGGTCCTGTATGGAGGTGGGCCACCGGTGTTCATGTTCGTTCTAGCTCATATCGTAGGGGTGCGATCTAAACCACTTGATTCGTCCGGCGAAGAGGAGTGGTCGAGATTGGTTTACAATTGGAAACCGCGGACCATGCCTAGTTTGGGCGCACGAATCGAGGCGGTCGGCCATGGACGACCTTGGTCGATTGGTCACAAATGTAGACGGGCCACGGTGATTGTATTGACATGCTTGGGACCCTTTGAGTCTACATCTACGCCCTCCATCTATGCCTGCGAAGATGGATGGTCGTGACTGATTTGCGACACATGTGATATGCCGCAAACCCTAATTAGGGTTACATGTCCATGATAGGTGTAGAATACACCGTATTTAATATCTAGTATTTATGCTTTCTTTGCGAGTTTTCTTGTAAATTATGTATCTTATGTGTGTTTTTGAGTTATTAGGTATTCTGGAGTCGCACGGAGGAAAAGAAGGAGAAACTACTCATTTAGAGCGAAAAGGGAAGAATTGTCACTTCACGGGCGAGCACTATCTGGAGCCCAGTCAATGTTAAGGGGCAACTCTCTTTTGGATGAGAAATAGAAAGCAGCCAGCTGGTTAAGGGGTGACCATCTGTTATAGGGCACCTACTGGGGTACCTATCGAACCGTAGTTCCTACACCCTAGAGAAACCAACTCTCAAAATCCATTTCTTTCTTCATTCTTTGTGCGAGAAAGTGAGAAATCGAGATTGAAGTTAGCGGATCTTGAGGTCATGGAAGGGATTTTAATTAAGTGCGATTTGTTGTTGCAATTAGCGAAAGTTAGGGTTCGTTGTCCGTTCTTTGTTGATTAATCAAGCCGAGACCTCGGAGAGATGAAGAGAGGACGAAATCACTGCGCCATAGATGGGTTCTTTGTTGTTGAATGGTGTTGGTGGATTAATAAGGGTTGTGGAGTGATTTCGAAGATGGGTGTTCTTGTTGTTCGAATCTGAGATAGAAAATCGTGGAAATTAGGAAGAAATTGGTAGTGGGAATTGATTCACGAGGTGAGTGGAATTTAGGGTTTGATTCGATGTTGAAGTGGCGAAGTAATTGAGATGGATGCGATTGCGGCGTGGTGACTAAGCTGAGATGGAATGGCGGGTGATGAACTAATGTCTTGGTAATGGGTTATTTGCGGGAAATGCAAGTAATGCTCTCTGAGGTTTGAGTCGGCTTTTGGGATGAAATGGGATTTCTTTGAAGGAGAATTAGGCGATGATGATCTTTGTCTCAATGGAGTTTCGTGTTTGTTGTTTCAATGGAGGGATGCTTGTGCTGGTGTTGCAATGAGCTACAAATTGCAGCTGGAGTTAAAGCAAGAGATGAAGGATGGTGTTGATTGGTCAGGTGTTGGAGTTGAACTATTGGAGCTGTAATGAAGCTACATATGATGAAGGAAGGAGCAGTGGTGGAAGGCGGAGAATGTCGGGTGAGTTGGTAGGAATTACGGGTATTCTTCTGCAATGCAATAGTGGTGCGATTACGAAGTGAAATGAGTTTCGGCTAATGCGGTGGAGCTTAGCGGTAGCACGAGGAGGTTAAGGCGGTTAGGGTCCCTAGGAAGTTGTTTTGTTGCGGTGGCACTCTAGCCTTAGTGGTGGTGTTTGTGAGAAGAGAAGGTGGTTTGCTTTGACAATGTGGATAAGCGTGACCGAGATGCTTAGGTTGTTAATGGAGATGCGGGTGGTCTGTTGTGAAATGACTTGGAGCTATAGGCGGCGAGAATGGAGGTGAACTTGGATTACGTGCTCACGGGGGTTGTGGCATTGAGGCGAGTCTGGGGAATTGCGAGAGTTGTGTTGAGCAATTACGGGATTCAATTGTCTCCGATGTCATATGGATTAGAGAGGAAGATGTTGGTGGTTTGCTTGTGGAGTATAGTGGTTCAAATGAAGCGCCGGGTGATGGCGGGGGCTTTCGGGTTAAGACAGTCTTTGTGTGATTGTCTCAGGTGGTGTTTTGGATCACCGAGATTGTCAGCATGATGAAAGAGGTGATGGCGGAGGCCGACGAGTGGCGATGTTGCGGTGAGATAACGGTTGTCGCATGAAGAGCTAGACTCATGTCTTTGGTCTTGCACGGGAGTGAGAAGCGATGAAGATTGAATTACGGGGAGAAATTCGCAGGCTGGGGATGGAATGAAGCTGCAGAAGCCGTGTTGCGTAATTGCAGGCGATGGCTGGATATGCATTGGTGGAGAGGAGTGTTGGCTTCTTTGCCATTGTCAAGCATGATAGAGAATGATGAAAGGAGCGAGGAAATTGCAAGAGAAGCAAAGTGATGCAAAGAATAGGGCTTGGGGAATTGCAGGCATGAAGCACAAGGATAGTGCTGAAATTGCAGATTGGAGATTGGAAGTTATGCATGAAGTTGCGGGGCCATCATGGCATTTGTTGAGGTAGTGAAGCACAATGATTGTGCTGTACGCAAAATGGCTTTAGCCAAGAACCCAACTCAGCCTGTCACTCAGTTAACACCCTGACTCGTTCGACCGTTCGACTCATTCCGATTCCGTTCGACTCGTCCGACCGAGTCGACCCGATTTGACCGGCCCGAGTTGGACCGTTGACGGTGGCGGTTTGACTTTGCCGGTCCCGGGACACTTTCCAAACGACTATTCCGGCGATTCGGCCATAATCCCAGTTTTCCTACGAGCGTTTTGGGACAAAATTTCTACAGGGTTTCTCTCCATGGTGGGCCGGGTGAATTTCCAACTAATGGACTTTGAAGACAAAACCTAGTTTTGGAAGGAAAAAAAGACTACAAAAGGGAAGACTTCTACAATGTTTTGAGGATCTACCACGTTTTATTATCTTTTCTCTACTTTATTCTAGGGTTTAGAAACCATGAAGTTTCTTCTTTTTCTTCTTGTTATGAACTCCTTGAATATGAGTACCTAATTATCTTTTGGTTATGGAATAGTTGGATTTCACATAATATGATTCTTTGATTCAATATATTAGTTTTGTCTCATATTTATCGTTTGCAATTCTCTGAAAATATTGTTTTATGATTGATTGATTGTTTTGTCAAGTTGCAAATTGGTAGAACTTCTATTCACATCTATTGCTAGTTTAGGGTTTATTATACGCAAAGTGATATTCCTTGGATACAAGTAGCATAATATGATTATAGTTTGTAGTGATATATTCTTATGATCATATGTGAATCGTAACCTTTGTTAAATTGAATTAGTGCGCTTTCACGTTCAATTGCTTTGATTGGCTCTGATTTCATAGAACTTAACGCATCTAGGGAATTAAACTTGATTAGTGCTTTTACACGTTAGGTTGTTCCTTTAGGTAGAATTCATATTCGCATCTTTTAATGTGTTTGTTGATGGCATGAGGAGATTTGCGGGATATTCTTGCGATCAAGGTATTCTAGGGTCTTTGATAAAAGTTGAGATTAAATATCAATTCTAGTTATTGTGAAAAGCATGTTAGTGAATGAAAAACAAATCCTTAACCAATATTTCTTCTATCTTATTTGTTTGCTTATTTCTTTATTTGCTTTTATTTTATTTTAGTTTATAAAATCACAAAACTACCGGTGTTATCTATAGGGAACCATAACAATTTGACAACCTAGACCTCTCGTAGGATCGATCCTTTCTTGCCCTTGCTATATTTATATTTTGAGTAGTAAGAAAGTGTAAATTATTTTTGACGCTTACGACAGCGGTCAAATTTTGGCGCCGTTGCCGGGGAGGCAGCGGTTGTTAATTGTTTTTGGTTTCTTATTTTTGTATTTAGTTTTTGTTTTGTTTTATTTTTTCTTATTTTCTGGGTTTTAACCTTGGTTTGAGAATCTTATTTCAGGTGCTTATTTCGATGGAAGGAGCATATTGGAACAATGGATACGGTTTTCAACAACCTCAACAATATGATAACTACCAATTCCATGGGTATAATCAAAACCAATTCATTGGTTATGACCAATATTCCATGGAACCTTGTGGTTTTCCTCAACAACCTTATGGTGAGTATGTGTGTGAACAACAACAAGGATGGGAGGATTCTTATGCTCTTGAACAAAAAGTCTCTAATTTTATAGATAAAGTTTCCACCTTTTTACAAGAGGAATTTCAAAAAGCTAAAGAGACTACAAACGAGCAACTCCAAGAACTTCGTGAAAGTATGACTATTTTGCGAAGAGACATTGATCAATACAAGGAAGATATGGATAATTCTAATGTGCATATGGTTTGTGATGAATATTTGATTGATGCTAATGTTGAAAAAGGGCAATCCTTGGGCACTTTCGTTGATAATTGTGTAGTTAACTCAACTCTTGATCGTAATAATGATCATTCACCTATTCAAAAGGATGAGTTCGAGATTAGCAACACTAAATTCAGCGAGGAACAATCTTATGTTGACTATGATAGTGACGGTGATTATGATACATTGCTTGAAACAACTCATGGTGACATCACAGCGGAGTCTTTTTGGGATCAAGATGAAGACGAAGAGGAATATGTCGACACTTGTGTAGATTACTCAAGCATTGATCTTAATAATGATCAAGAGCCTATTCAAAGGGTGGAGCTTGAGGATGATGCATTTTTGAGTGTTCTAAAAAAGTTTCTTATGATAAAATTTGGATCCGCAAAAGAGTGTGTGCCTTACAACAAAGAGGAGTATGTTGAGAATGAAACCGTTATAACCAATATTGTGGAAGACCCAATTGAGCTTGCAAAGGATTGTAATGATGATGTTTATGTCGAGACTATGGTTAAGGCAGAAACGGACGAAGAATGGTTGCAAGGTTTGATAGAGGACCATGATATAAAAGAGGTGAATAATTCACTTGAGTTTTCAAAGATGAAGAGGATTCCGTAATACAAGAGATTGTGCAAGGTTTATCTAACCCTTTGCCTATTGTTTCTTCTCCTTTACCTCTTATTGGTTTGAATGTATGTGCTTCGAGAATATTGTTTGTGACTTTGTTTCTCGTTTTCCGCCATTAGAGAAATTTGATTCTCATACTATGCAGGTTATGGAACAGAAACCGTGGAGGTACCCGACTTCTATATTCTTTATACACTTCCATGTGTGGACAAGAATAAGTGTGGGGAAGCTTTTATCGGTTCATAGCTTCACTTTTGCTTTATTGTACTAATATTTGTGTGAAGCTAGTGTTTGCAAAACAGGTTCTATGGGAAGGATCCTCAACTTTTCCGATTATTGGTGTATGGGGAATGAATCTTACAAGAAGCTAAGTGGGCCGTCGACTTTAAAACAAGCGCTTAGTGGGAGGCAACCCACCGGTTTTGTATTTCTTATCCTTTGCTTTTTATTTTTGTTTCGTTTATTTATTTTTTACTGTTTTATATCATATTTGCATCCCTATGTTTAATTTCATTGAGTCCGTAATCTATCTTAGAAGAGAATTATGCCGAATACCTTTTCGTCAGAAAATTTCAGACTGCGCGTAGTTCATTCCAGAGACCATAACTGTCAGACCGTTTATCGAAACACTGTGAAATTTTGACACTGTGTAGAAAACACGTAGGTGAACAACTTTTGTGAAATGGAGTTTTCCAAATTCCTTACCAATTTGCACAGTTTTTGCGTTTTATCTGCTGTTACGTCAGAATTCAGAACTTTCGGTTTTACACATTGAGGACAATGTGAAGTTTAAGTGTGGGGAGCATTTATATGTTTGTATAGTTTGTTTTTGACACCATTAGTGGATGGAACCATTTTGAATGCAGGAGTTGAGGAACTAATTAACTAAAAAGGAAGAATATAGCTGAAATCACAAATCAACATGATAGTTGTTACCATATCTGGAATATCACCATATCGCATTCTATTTTTATTTTTCCATATTTATCTATTGTTCTCTAAGTGCTTTGGTGGGTCACTAAACATCGACGTGTTATTACTGCTAGGATGAAATAGAGTGGTTGAGTTACTAAAAAAAAAAAAAAAAAAAAAAAAAAAAAAGGAAAAAAATATATGAAAAGAAAAAAAAAGACCGACCAATTAGACCAAAAGCGGAATAAAAAGACACTTGGGAATAGCGGTATGTGTGAAACGTAGTCCCTGTCTCCGTCGCCTAAACAAGCGTGGAATGCAGGATCCAAGGCAACTATCATGTACTTGCTGACAAGAAGCATGCGCTTGGATCCAAAAGATCTAATCATGCCGTCTAAAAAAAAAAAAAAAAGAAATTGGATCCAGTTTGATCCAATCATTTTAAAAAAAAAAAAAAGAGAAAAAATATATTATTGTGTTGAATAAAGTCACTTTTGGTTCCCTTGTATTTGCCAATTGATTTGATGTAGCATTCAGCACTAAGTAGCTCAATCCAATAGGATTAGGTTCATCTTAGCAGTGACCTTCGAAGACAGGATATGGGAAACATCGAACACTTGTGAATATTCGCCAACATCTACATCTTTATCCATCTTCTTAATCTTTTCATTGTGATTGTGGTTTGTTAGTTTCCAGTATTGTGGCTTGTTAGACTATCTAATTAGAGTTTATTTACTAATAATTGAATTGAATTTGCAAGGTACCTCCTCCGTAGTCATTTTGGATTCATTCATTGATTTGTCACAAATAGACGGAGTTTGAAATATAGGTTTTGTAGGTATATCTCTAGTAAACCTTCACGAGACTATAACTCGTCCACTAGGGACACTTAGTGGTTTAAAGGCTTGTTATTTATGCTAAAATTAACCGTAGCCTCGACGACACGGAGTTGTTGTATTTTATTGTTTTGTTTGATTTGCTCGAGGACTAGCAAAGTCTAAGTGTGGGGAATTTGATAGGTGTAGAATACACCGTATTTAATATCTAGTATTTATGCTTTCTTTGCGAAGTTTTCTTGTAAATTATGTATCTTATGTGTGTTTTTGAGTTATTAGGTATTACGGAGTCGCACGGAGGAAAGAAGGAGAAACTACTCATTTAGGAGCGAAAAGAAGTGAATTGTCACTTCACGGGCGAGCACTATCCTGGAGCCAGATCAATGTTAAGGGGAAACTCTCTTTTGGATGAGAAATGAAACGACCCAAATTGGTTGGGGTGACCATCTGTTATAGGGCACCTACTGGGGTACCTATCGAACCGTAGTTCCTACACCCTAGAGAAACCAACTCTCAAAATCCATTTCTTTCTTCATTCTTTGTCTGAAAGTGAGAAATCGAGAGATTGAAGTTAGCGGATCTTGAGGTCATGGAAGGGATTTTAATTAGTACGACCTGTTGTTGCAATTAGCAGAAAGTTAGGGTTCGTTGTACTGTTGCTGTTGATTAATCAAGAAGCCGAGACCTCATAGATGAAGAGAGGACGAGTCTGCTACTGCCATAGATGAGTTTGCTGTTGTTGAATGGTGTTGGTGGATTAATAAGGGTTGTGGAGTGATTTGAAGATGGGTGTTCTTGTTGTTCGAATCACGAGATAGAGAAATCGTGGAAATTAGGAAGAAATTGGTAGTGGAATTGATTCACAGAGGTGAGTGGAATTTAGGGTTTCTGATTCTGATGTTGAAGTGGCGAGAAGTAATTGAGATGGATGTTGATTGCAAGCAGGTGACTAAACTGAGATGGAATGGCAGGTGATGAACTAATGTCTTGGTAATGGGTTATTTGCAGGAAATGCAAGTAATGCTCTACAGGGTTTGAGTCTGGCCTGGGATGAAATGGGATTTGCTGAGGAGAATTAGCTGATGATGATGCTGTCTCAATGGAGTTTCTGTGGCTGTTGTTTCAATGGAGGGATGCTTGGTCTGGTGTTGCAATGAGCTGCAAATTGCAGCTGGAGTTAAAGCAAGAGATGAAGGATGGTGTTGATTGGTCAGGTGTTGGAGTTGAACTATTGGAGCTGTAATGAAGCTACATATGATGAAGGGAAGGAACAGTGGTGGAAGCTGGAGAATGTCAGGTGAGAGTTGGTAGGAATTGCAGGTATTGCTGCAATGCAATAGTGGTGCAGTTACAGAAGTGAGCTGAGTTTCAGCTAATGCAGTGGAGCAAAAGAGCACTGAGAGGAGTGTTAAGGCTGGTTAGGGTCCTAGGAAGTCGCTGTTTGTGCCGGCACTCTAGCCTTGGTGGTGGTGTTTGCGAAGAGAAGGTGGTTTGCTTTGACAATGTGGATAAGCGTGACCGAGATGCTTAGGTTGTTAATGGAGATGCTTGAGGTGGTCTGTTGTGAAATGACTTGGAGCCTATAGGCGATTTGAGAATGGAGGTGAACTTGGATTACGAGGCTACGGGGTTGTGGCATTGAGGCAGAGTGCTGGGAATTGCGAGTTGTGTTGAGCAATTGCGGGATTCAATTGTCCGATCTAACATGGATTCAGAGGAAGATGTTGGTGGTTTGCTTGTGGAGGTATAGTGGTTCAAATGGAACTGGCCAGGTGATGGCAGGGCTTTCAGGTTAAGACGGTGATGTGTGATTGTCTCAGGTGGTGTTTTGGATCACTGAGATTGTGCTGCAGTGAAGAGGTGATGGCAGAGCTGACAGGCTGGCGATGTTGCAGTGAGATAACGGTTGTCGCATGAAGAGCTAGACTCATGTGCTGGTGCTGGCCTGGGAGTGAGAAGCAGATGAAGATTGAATTACACAGGGGGAGAATTCTTGAGCCGAGGATGGAATGAAGCTGCGAAGCCGTGTTGCGGTAATTGCAGGCGATGGCCGGATATGCATTGGTGGAGAGGAGTGTTGGCTTGCTGCCATTGTCAAGCATGATAGAGAATGATGAAAGGAGCGGAAATTGCAAGAGAAGCATTGATGCAAAGAATAGGGCAGGAATTGCAGGCATGAAGCACAAGGATAGTGCAGGCATAGCGATTGGAGATTGGAAGTTATGCACTGCTTGAGTTGGGGGCCATCATGGTTGTCTTGAGGTAGTGAAGCACAATGATTGTCTTTGTACGCATAAAATGGCTTTAGCCAAGAACCCAACTCAGCCCTGTCACCGGTTAACACCACGACTCGTTCGACTCCGTTACGACTGCCCGATTCTTTCGACTCGATCGACCGAGTCCTGACCCGATTTGACCCGACTGAGTTGGACCGTTGACCGGTGGCCGGTTTGACTTTGCGGTCACGGGGACATTTTCCGACGACTATTCAGGTGGATTAGGCCATAATCCCGATTTTCGGTAGCGTTTTGGGACAAAATTTTACGGGTTTCTCTCCATGGTGGGCGGGTGAATTTCCAACTAATGGACTTTGAAGACAAAACCTAGTTTTGGAAGGAAAAAAAGACTACAAAAGGAAGACTTCTACAATTTTTTGAGGATCTACCACGTTTTATTATCTTTTCTCTACTTTATTCTAGGGTTTAGAAACCATGAAGTTTCTTCTTTTTCTTCTTGTTATGAACTCCTTGAATATGAGTACCTAATTATCTATTGGTTATGGAATAGTTGGATTTCACATAATATGATTCTTTGATTCAATATATTAGTTTTGTCTCATATTTATCGTTTGCAATTCTCTGAAAATATTGTTTTATGATTGATTGATTGTTTTGTCAAGTTGCAAATTGGTAGAACTTCTATTCACATCTATTGCTAGTTTAGGGTTTATTATACGCAAAAGTGATATTCCTTGGATACAAGTAGCATAATATGATTATAGTTTGTAGTGATATATTCTTATGATCATATGTGAATCGTAACCTTTGTTAAATTGAATTAGTGCGCTTTCCACGTTCAATTGCTTTGATTGGCCGATTTCATAGAACTTAACGCATCTAGGGAATTAAACTTGATTAGTGCTTTTACACGTTAGGTTGTTCCTTTAGGTAGAATTCATATTCGCATCTTTTAATGTGTTTGTTGATGGCATGAGGAGATTTCGGGATATTCTTGCGATCAAGGTATTCTAGGGTCTTTGATAAAAGTTGAGATTAAATATCAATTCTAGTTATTGTGAAAAGCATGTTAGTGAATGAAAACGAAATCCTTAACCAATATTTCTTCTATCTTATTTGTTTGCTTATTTCTTTATTTGCTTTTATTTTATTTTAGTTTATAAAATCACAAAACTACCGGTGTTATCTATAGGGAACCATAACAATTTGACAACCTAGACCTCTCTGTGGGATCGATCCTTTCTTGCCCTTGCTATATTTATATTTTGAGTAGTAAGAAAGTGTAAATTATTTTTGACGCCTTCGGCAATGGGCCAGTCCACGCTACTTTGGGCGGGACCAGATTGGCAAGCTCACGCTCTTCTTTTGGGGAGGCCGACCATGTGGGACCCACATTGGGCTGGTGGCGAACACGCCAATTCCTGTCTGGCGGTTATAGGCTTGATCTAAGCCATCCAAACATGCTGGTGAAGTTGGATGGTCGTGATCAATTTAAGACACTTAGTGGAATTTCATGCGACCCTTAAAGCATCATGTCGGCCGAACTTTGGGCAAGCATTTGCTCCTCCCTGGCTTGGTCATGAGAAAGTCGGTCAGGTAAGGAGAAAGTGGGCCCGTCGATGTGCATGACAATGCTTGTCCAACCGGTCATGGATGATCACGCCGTCCAAACACGCCGGTGAAGTTGGTTGGTCGTGACTATTTCGAGACCGATATTGGCGGCCTTGTTCGTGCGAACCTTCTCCAAACGGTTTCACCAGTTCGGCCATCCTTTTCCAGGCTGGCGTTTGGTGATTGTTTTGGAGGCATGTCATGTGTTCGACCGACCAGAGCATAAACGGGCCCGCTGGTGGTCATTAAGGTGGTAGCTTTGCTCTGCGAGGATCGTCTAGGCTAGTTAAATCATGCGGACAACTTGCGTGGTCGTAATTATTTCGAGACCGACATGGACCGGTCTGGATGCTCGATCGGGCTAGTATAACACACCGAGAGATGTATGCTCAATCGGGCTAGTATAACACACAGGAGAGTTGTGGCACGTACGGGTATTTCGTGCATGCCTCATTAGTGACACTTAGAGATTCGTGTTACTCTGCTTGAGAGCAACACTCGGTCGTCATGCCGCACCAATAATGAGAGTTCGGGGAACAACAGGGAAATACAAGGATGGTCATGCATTAATTGATAATGCTATAAATTCATGGTATTGTTGCTACATGTTCCATTTTAGGTGAATTAGTAAAGTGGAGAAGTATTCATCACTTATCAGTGGCTTTATCCTTTGCAGGATGTCAGCGCATAATTTTGGCTTTTACAATTTTATCCTTAAATGAAAATCCACCATCAACACCAGGGTACCATTTTTTTTATACATGTGTCATGTTCCACGACAGAACCCTTAGTATTAACTGACATCACCTTTGTATACACCTAACCCTAATTCTCCCGTGCCAATGGCAAACCATGCCAGCCAATGTCTCTACGCCAAGGCATGCCAACCATGCCACCCGCACCACCGTGCCAATAGCAAACCATGCCACCCACGTTTGCGCCAAGGCATGCCAACCATGCCGCCCGCACCACCGTGCTAATGGCAAACCATGCCACCCACGTCTCTGCGCCAAGGCATGCCAACCATGCCAGACGCACCACCGTGTCGATGGCAAACCATGCCAGCCACGTCTCTGCGCCAAGGAATGCCAACCATGCCAGCCGCACCACCGTGCCGATGGCAAACCATGCCAGCCACGTTTACGCGCCAGGCATGCCAACCATGCCGCCCGCACCACCGTGCCGATGGCAAACCATGCCACCACGTCTCTGCGCCAAGGCATGCCAACCATGCCACCCGCACCTGCCGTGCCAATGGCAAACCATGCCAGCCACGTCTCTGCGCCAAGGCATGCCAACCATACCCGCCGCTCCACCGTGTCAATGGCAAACCATGCCATCCACTTATCCACACCAAAACAAAGGGTTGCAATAATCAACGGCTAACCTTCTCTTCGAGATACAGATATCGACCATCCAAGTTTGCCACCTAACGCACGACAACTTGCGCCCAAGGCCAAACACCAGGTTTGCACCAAACCCCGATTTTGGTCAGCGCCTATACCATGCCGACCTCTCCTTCACATCATTGGCTGCCAAAACGAAGGTTGCAATGATCAACGACCACCCTTCCATCTAAGATGCAGATCTTAGCCGTCCAAAGTCACCGGTGATGCATGGCAACTTGCTGCCCAAACCAAAACACACGGTTTGCACCTAAACCCTAATTTGGCCGCGCCTACTCTATGGCAAAGCCATGCTCAACGCTGGCATTGCTACTAAACGATGGGTTGCAATAATCATGACTACCCTTCTCTTTGAGATGCGAGATCTCGACCACACAAGTTCGCCACCGACGCATGCAACTTGCGGCCCAAAGACAAAACACAGTTTGCACCTAAACCATAATTTGGCCGCGCCTACTCTCTATGGCAAAGCCATGCTCAACATTAGCTGCTAAAGCGAAGGGTTGCAATAATAAACGGATACCCTTCTCTTTTAGATACAGATATTGACCACAAGTTCGCCACCTCGACGCATGGCAACTTGCGCCCAAAGCCAAAACACACGGTTTGCACCTAAACCCTAATTTGGCGCGCCTACTCTATGGCAAAGCCATGCTCAACATTTGGATGCTAAAACGAAGGGTTGCAATAATCGCGGCTACCCTTCTCTTTGAGATACGTATCTCGACCACACAAGTTCGCCACCGACGCATGGCAACTTTCTTTACCAAAGCCAAAACACACGGTTTACACCTAAACCCTAATTTGGCCGCGCCTACTCTATGGCAAAGCCATGCTCAATGTTAATGCTAAAACAGAAGGTTGCAATAATAAACGACTATTCTTCCCTCTGAGATGCGGATCTCGACCGTTCAAGTTCGCCACCTAGCTTACGGACCAAAGCCAAAACATCACGGTTTGCATTTAAACCCCAAATTTGGCCGCGCCTATTCTTTGGCAAAGCCATGTCGACTCTACCATGGCCCGGCATTCCACCATGCCACACGTAACACCTTGCTACACGTTTTCCCATGAAAACAATCGAGACATCTAACACGTGTCACAAACTGGGGGATGCTCATAGAGGGTATTGGTTTGGCGGTTTACAGCGTACGGCGTACACTACGCCCGTTACATGAAAGTGTCATAAGAATAAGGCGGTTAGTAGATACAGGGAGTAATGGTGAAACGTTTTCCTTCATTATGGAACATCAATTCCAGGCGTTACCGGTTACCACCTCCCTCCCATTTACTCATCGGTTTCTATTTCTTACAAGACAGTCACGTTTCACTTTGACTTGTATAAATAGGTCTTACCTATTTCCACCGAACAATAAGTTTTGGGGCAGGAGCATACAACACTCAGAAACCACTTGTTAGCTTTCCCATCTGCTAGCTTTCACTTTCTGATACAAGTCAAACAACTACTCTTCTTAATCAACTATTCTGGGTCTCAACAATTTTTCTTCGTTTCCCTCCATAAAACCAACCCTTCTCCTTCACTTTGTGACCGAAGCAAGTCTAGAACGGTCATTTCTTGGTTTAGGCCGGATTTGTACAGATTGATCTCTCGAATCTAAAGTACTCCCTTGTAGTACATTGTTTAGGGTTTAGACTCATTTTCTCACCCACTCACGCGAAATTACCGAAATCAGCAGAAATCGTTTTCACCCTCAAACAACAGTATCATAGTATCATTACAAAGCATCAAAGTTCAATTGTATCACAACTTTGACAACAATACTATGGTGATATGTATCATTCCCCCTTAGTCAATACTTCATCTCGACATGAAAACCACTCCCCCTTACATAATGATCCGTAAAACATATGTATTTGTAGTATGAAAC
>JAJJWW010000366.1:0-15426 GCA_023531295.1 Papaver armeniacum
AGAATCGAAATGGTATTAGCAGTCTAGCTAACGTAGTCGGTATTAATGAAGCTCAATTGTTTCTACGCAAAAGAAAAGCGTGGTTCTCTACAAACCAAGAAAACAGTGGTTCTCTACAAACCGCTATAAAAAAATAAGATAAAAACCGCCCCCTCATAAGAGGGCGGGTCCCACGACTGTTGGGCTAAGGGTCATATTAGGGCCCAGGATAAAAAACTGTGAGACCATGGTTTTTGCATAGTTTTTTTCAGCGGTCGGTTAAGAGTTTATGA
Source organism: Papaver armeniacum (assembly GCA_023531295.1). Lineage (NCBI taxonomy): Eukaryota > Viridiplantae > Streptophyta > Magnoliopsida > Ranunculales > Papaveraceae > Papaver > Papaver armeniacum. The sequence continues at coordinate 273 of JAJJWW010000366.1, forward strand.
AAAGAAAATATACAAGTTTATGTCTACATATAGGGGATTCTTAAGATACTTAAATAGAGCTACCAACTTAACACTTTTCAATGGATTTAAGAACATTCAAAACGGTATTGAAGTGAATCGTTTACAATGTGCAGATGTTTGACAATGGCAAAGAGGAGTTGCGTAAATTGTTTTTCTATTATTAGTTGCTTTGAATATATTACGAGTTTTTAGACTTTTTATCTTTTTTCTTAAGATACTCTAAGTCTAAGACTATTCGGGATCCAGTGCTTGCTAAATTTGATTAAAAGTCAATTCATCGAAGACAATGTTCTCCTACAAAAGGAAAGTGAAAGCAAAAACAAACAAATATTTGAATTTGAAAACGAAAGTGAAAGCAAAAACAATCCCTGTATCGAATGTCTAGTTCACGCCACTCTACGGCAATATAGCTTTAGACCATGATTTTGGAACTTCGGCATTGGAAGAATGCTCGTACCGACAATCTTGCGGGGAGAAATCAAAGCAACGGCAATAATGCTTGGTATACCGTGAGGGGTTACCACAGCTATCCCCAGTGAGAGAGAGAAAAAAAGTGGCCCCACCTTATACCCTACCCCCTGCAAAGCAACGGCAATAATGCTTGGGAAACCTCCCTCGTAAAGCCCAGAATGTTTTGAGTGAGTAAACCCAACTTTTCTGGAATAATATTGGGCTATCCAGATCAGGTAGATCAATCGAGTTATTTCTCGCTTGCACTTTGTTTATAAACAAGACTGCGGCCTTCAAAAAACTTACGCAGTAAAATCTCAAGGATGTGATAACTCATGCAGAGATATCTGGAGTTTGTTCAGTTGAAAGGCACGATGAAAGTTAGGATCCGCCGTTGCTGTCGTTTTTGTTTGGCTGAGTTTGTTCTTTGGGATCTCCCATAAAATTTCTGAAAAGAGCTGAATGGTTTCAAGTAGGCAGCAGGAGGCAGCTTTCTATAAAGGAGTTGCACCATGTACCCCATGGCCATGGTCCCCCATCCTGTAACAGTCTTAACAGATTCTTATGAGATCAATGGATAACATTAGGAAGATTAGAGGCCGGGGTTAACACAAAGAGTTCTAGTCGTGTAATCTGCAATCTTTTCCTTTGCAAAACTCCATGTGGCATATTCCAAAATAACAAAATCTAAGAGGTTTTGATATGATTGATTTGAGATATCCGCAAGGTTCTCTCATGGAGTTATCATTTTTCTTTTCTGTTTGTTTTGGTTCTTTTGTTTTGTATTCTTGTTTGCATTATTAAGCGAGAAATTTGGAAGTTTGCTCATTCTGGGTTTGCTCTAGGTGGTATATACCAATTGTAATGATGAAGATGAGGTAAGACCAAGAAAATTGTAAATGCTAGTTATTGCAATGAGCATACATTAGCCTATTTGACTCTTGACCCATCCTTTTTCAACGTTATGTCTGTCCACAGCCATAGATGCCATCATATCGGCTATGTCATCCTCATTCAAGCTAGCTCTGAGTTTTTGACAAATTGGAATTTGCAAATGGGAGGGGACTTAAGTGTGGGAGGAGCTTAATCCATTTTTCTCATAATCATAGCAAAACAAAAATGCCTTTGAAAAAGACTCTTTTTTATTCCTGATCTTGGTAAGGGCGTGAATTGGTAGAGGGACGTAGTGTGATATGATGTCATGCTTATTGGTTAGGGGGTGTCATAGGGATGTAGATTGTTGAATTCTGTTACCTACTTGTAAATCTGCAAAATCAAATCAAAATTTTTTAACCTAATGGATAAAAAAAAATCAAATCGGTTTTTTTCATCTTCTTCTTCATCTTCTCTTACTCTGTCAATCACCTTTCGTTAAGCTTGAAAATTTCATCGTCTTGATTAATGGTGATTTGAAAAATGTTTGAAAAACCGGAGTTAGGGTTTAGTTTATACAGTGTTGAATTTAAGTTAATTTTGTATCAAAAATTAGGGTTTGTATGAAAAGGTGAAATTGGGAATTCTGGGTTTTATCGATTCTGATTTGGTAATAAGCTGAGTGGCCAAATGTGGATGTTATTGAAAACATCTGATTTAGTAATAGTTCCAATCTGGCTTAGTACCTTAAAAAAAAAATTGAGAATTAGGTTTAGATGGGTTAGTCTGAAACCTTAATTCTATGCGAACACAGGTCTGCGATTTGGTGGCTTAATAAGTACAGCAGGTATATCATCTGAATGTTAAGAATTTTGAAGTAGTGATGTGCGGTTGAAACTATAGATGACTTACAGTAAGTAGTTTTAGTTACGTTGGTTCAATTCCTTTTTTTATGAGCGAAAGTGAATTCTGGTTAAATAATAGACCTACAATAGCAATGGCGGTATACGATTGAGTTTTTCACAAAATTGAGCAGATTCTGATTTGGTAGCTAACTTATTTCAATAAGTATGTTAACCCAGAAAATTTTAAAAATTTGATCTTTTACATATTTTAGATAATTTTGATCTAATGGTAATAGAATTAATTTTGATCCACTCCTCTAATTTGCCACTTGAATCACTCATTTTGGTTGAGTAGATGAAATAGGGTTTAAATATCACATAATTTTTATTTTTTATAACTCTAAAAATCTGATTTTTAGAAGTTATTAGTGAAATTGATTATCAATATTCCAATCTTGATTAGTAATAATAAGGGTTAATTGGTCGTTTTATTTTTAATAAGAAGTGGCAATTCTTATCCTCTTGGCTTTGTCTTATTAAGTTCTGGCCTCTACGATTCCTCAGCCTTTACGAGATTGTTTTATTTATTCTAGTGAAGATGACATAAACAATTTCCTTCCGCAAGGAGAATGTGCCATGATCTTTTTTTTTTTTTGTGGTATGAATGCCATGATCTTATGTGGAGGTGGTGGGGGATTCAATTGGATTGGACCCATTTCCACTCAGCATCATTTTCTCTTTTTATTGAGAGGAAGTGCATATAAAAGGTGGCAAATATAAAAGGATCTTGCACAGATTCCAAGAGGTGAAGAGAGCATGCTTATATCTGAGTTTGCTTTTTTTAGTTCAATTCCAAATGTGTGGTGGTCCTTCAGACTCCCCCTAGGTTAACACATTGGACAATCACCACCACACAAACACCCCAGGCAGCCATGATGCAAATTCTAGTTTGGATCGGTTATTTTTTTGCTGGTCTAATTATGGGTATCCTTAAATTTAAACTTAACAGACTAGTATAACCGTTACTACGCTGTAGCCGGGACTGAAAAAGAATCCGAAGGCTGTGAGGTTCTCATGATTACTTTCGTCCCGTTTAAGAGGGTGATACTTACCTCGATTGAAGAAGTGATATCTCGCCCCGTTTAGAAAAGCGATACTTCGGAAAAGTGATACTTTTGCACTAGGGGCTTAAAGTATCACTTTTTTTCGAAACGGAGATGAAAGTATCACTTTTCCTCAAAGCGCAGCAAAGTTTCACTTTTCCCAACGAGAAAGTTTCACTTTTCCCGAAGCAGATTTGGAAAGTATCACTTTTCTAAACTAAATTAGTGATCCATAAACCAAATATGGTTGCATGATGTGTTATGTATCCTTTGTGGTGGTTTGCATAATGGCTATCACATTCAATTTTCGAGAATTTACCCAAAATTAAAGTATCATTTTTTCTTGAAACGGAGGGAGTACATCGTTTTATTGGTTGAATCGGAAAATTAGTTGATGCATAAACCGTTTTGCCATAAAGTGTATGTCTTTTATGGTGGTTTGCATACGGATATCGTTTAATTTTTAAATTGTGCCTAAAATGATAAAATACCTCTCAATTTTTCGTATAAACTCTAAATTTGATATTGTTATTTGTACTTGTTGCGTAGAGTTTTTTATAACCTTTCCAACGATAAATTTTGTAGAATTCCAAGGCACGGATTTTTAGATATGTTATATTAAAAGTTGCTTTCCAATTATACCCTAAAAAGTTTCGATCACAAAAGTTATAGTGAATTGGACTAAAAGGGAGTGGACATTTTTGGTTTTTCTACCTCAACCATTTCCAATCTTTTTCATACACTGATCACTTAGATTTTACAAAAAAGTAATTAAATATAAAGGTCGCTCGCCATTTCCTGGCCCAACTAGGATATGACTAGATTTGTAGATCCTTAACCAACTAGGATATGACCTAAATTAGCCTGTAAATTGGAGCTTTGAAGCATGTGTGTTAGCTGTGTAGGAATCCTTTTTTTTTTTTTTTTTCGGAAAAGAGGCAGCCCTCAAATATATTGATCATTGATCTCCGATTCAACGGCAGCGATTACAGGACTAACCCAAAAGTTCCCAACGGTTATAGAGTTTTTCACCCGACTATAAAGATGTTTAAAACGATTAGCAACATATTTACAAGACCAAGTCTGAAAAAGAGATCCTACCATTCCCAACGATTCCAAAGTAACATAACTAGTTTAAATGGTCTTGGTTGGATCCAAAATGATCCAAACCATATAACAAAAATACAATTAGTAGAGATGTTAGGATCTATAAATCCAACCATTTCTCAAAGGGTTTTTCAAAATCATATCGAAACACATGACATAGGTATAAAAGGATCAAAGATCCAACCATTTGTCAATGATTTTTTCATAGTAACAGTAACACAAGTAACCGGTATACCTTTAACTCGGTTTCATAGAACTGACTCGGTCAGGATTGGTTTTGGGTCTTCTTCTGCATCGGTCTGTAGCATTTTGTTGTTCGTATCATATGTGTCTTTGAAGTGTCTTCTGTCTTCTGTGTCTTTGTAGAGTCCTGTGTCTTTGTTGTATTGGGGTAACTTCTTGTTGTTGACATGTGAGCCAGTGAAGGAGTCTGTGAATCTGGATCTGGAAAAATTGTTGAAGGATACTTTGTCGTGGCTGCTGGTCGTCTAATTAAAATTGTTTACAATGAATTTTGAAGTGGTTTTTCTCCCTTTGCAGACGAGCCTGAGCTATTTGATTGAAAAAATCTAAAAGATCTATAAGAACTTGATGAAAATACCAACCCAAATCAGTAAACACCACCTTTATCCCAAAAACAAACAATTGCACGATTGTATAACTCAATTGAAAATTAAAATACCCAAACCAACAGAACCTTAAGATTAAAAAAGAAAAGAGGCTGAAAAACCAAGAAATAGAAACTGAAAAAGAAAGAAGAAAATGATGGTTGATAAAGATCTGGAACCAACACTAAATCTATTAAGTAAACTTAATACAGCTAGAGAACCAAGATCAATGAGATCCAGTTAAAGTTGAATCTTAGAACTTAGATTCGAAACCAAAAAGATGCTGAAAAAACAATAGAAATAGGTCAGAGAGGAAATGAAAAGCGAGGAAGAAGATGGATTTAGATTTTTCAGCTTAGATCCGCTCCAAAGGAGCAGATCTAAGAAAAAGTATCAAAACGGCTAAGGTTTTTTAGTTCTTCTAATTTTTCTGGAGAGATTAAAACGGCTAATTAACTAGGTTCATGTATCCCTACTTGTGAATCCCATACTGTGTGATCTCATATATCCCTACTTATGAATCTTAACTCTCCATCCAGATGGTTGAATCATACTGACAAAAATACCAAATACCAAAACTATCAAAAAAGACTTTTAGCATTGCTTAAGAGCAGGGACCATGATCAGAGAATTTTCATTCAAATTGACAGAGTTTAATCAAAAAATGATCAAAATGGTGTTACTATATGGAATAATAACTAATCCATTTTCACTCAAACTCATTTATACACACTCCTTCAAATGAAGAGTGAGTGAAAGTGGAGACTGAGAGGATGAAGATCAATCGCTTGTTTAAAAAATTACTTAAACGGTTGATCATATCATTTCTCAAGCATTTTTTTCTTCTATTTTTTAATATATTTGAAACTCTTTAACACGAGTCCATTATTGATTTTACCATTCAATTATCAAAAATAAATAAATAAATAAAGCGGTTGAACATTAGCCCTGCCCCAATTTTCTTCCAGGTGGCTGATGTTTTGCTTTGCTAGCGTGTTATATTTGTTCCCTCATCATCCAAAAATCACTTCTTCACCTAGTCTCTCATTGGTTTTGAAAGTGAATGAGTGTTTTTATCCTTGCTCTAAGAACAATGGCTATGGATTGAGGTTTGTAACACTTATTCACCGGTCAAAATGAAAGACTGGGTAAAAGAGTGAGATTGGCTTGATGGAAGAGCAAAATTAAAATACCAAGAGGTTTGGTGTTTATCCGCTTGGAAAGAAAATAAAAATTCTCTTCAAGCGAATGAACATATGCCTCCCAAGTATATCTTTTTTATTTAATAATAGAATCAACTTTGGTCCTTCCTCAAGAATTTTTTAAATTATAAAACTCGAAAATATTTTTTCCAAAAGCACGAAGATCGGCCTTTTGAGTTTGCTCTGTCAAGCACTATTTCATTTAAAGGAGTGTCACGAGAGACTTTGGTTGATGGGAGTATTTCTCGTCAGTAGTCCTTGCTCTTAAGAAACTCTAACTAAAAATAAAAACAAAAATCAAAATTAAATGCACATGCAAAAAAAAAAAAAAAACAAAAAAAAAAAACACAAATTTTAAGCCCTAGGACGCTCGTATTATCCCACCATGATCAAACAAGGACACCAAATCCATGGACTCGCGATATTACACCATTTGGGGAAAGTGGAGAGAAATATATATTCTTTGTCACAATGGAGATGTTCTTTGTCACAATTCACAACCTATTTCCGAGCAAGTCACTAGTGAAAATATTAGGAGGTATTTTTAGTCAATGGTCATATTTCATCATTTGGTTTTCCATTTCGCCATCGATGGTAGATATTTATCAATATCAAAACCTTAGTCAACATCAGGAACCAATTCGATTTTCGATTAATCACGGAAAATGCGTTGGGTGTTTATAATGGGGTGAGCTTTGAATTCCATAACTTCCCGTCAATTTGTTTTGGGTTACCGTGATTTGATTGGCCATAAAATCGGTGATTGTGCAAGATTTGAAATTGCACAACAAACATGAAGAACTCCAACAACAACAAAAGGTGAACTAGAAGCTCATCTGGTGACATACAGCGGAAGAAGATGAAGTTTAAAATCATGATCCCTTTTTATGATAATTTGGAGGAAGCCCACCAATTATGGAGCAAGTAGGTATGGAATGGAATGAGGATTCTTTGTCCTCTTCTTCAACTAGTTCTCCTAGCCTCGGAAGTAACATTCAGATCTTGAGAATTAGATGTTGATCTAAAAAGTCGGAAGACAAAAGCTCACTACTTGCGGCTTTTCAACAAGTTCATAACATGATGGACTTTAGAACATTCCACTATACCTAGCCATGAACAAACCCGGATTCAGCGTACCATCCTCATCTCAACATCAACAACTTTCAAGCCGAACAAGATTGGAACAATTGGAACTCTATGGAGAAGTATTTCAATGAAGAAAGTAATGTGCCAAGCATCTAAAAAGAATGAGGATTAACGAAGAGGGAAGAAACAATGAAGAAACAAGGAGAGTAATGTCATAATTATAGAACCCCTTTGTCCATGTAATGGAACAGTCTAATAGTTGGTTCAGAGGCCAATCCAGCTCAGATGCAGTTCCAGATAATGACAGCTCCCATAATTAAACCACAAGATGAACATCCATATCTAGCAACACAGCATCAGGAAACCATTAGGGCTTATATTTTTTCTCGTTTTGTATCCTATCCTTTTTCTTGCCTTGTATTTATTTTGGTTTAGTTGTTCTTTTTCTTTAGGTTAGATTCTCTGTTAGTTCTTTCCTTGTATTATAGTAATTCCTAGTATATATCTAGTTTCACCGTAATTTAGCTTTTCTTAGCTCCCCGTAAATCCTCCTCACGCTTCTCGTTTGTTGTATAGTTTACTTTGGCTATAGTAAAATCTGTTAGCTTTGTAAATCTCTGCTGCCACATTTCTCTTTCCATAAAAACTTAGGACTGTGTATATCTGTTAAGCCTCTATCCACCTCCAATCGGTTTTTGATCCTTTCAGTCTGCTGATTCTGTTGTGAACTTTTGTTGAATTTTAGATTAGGCCTAATTACCTCTCGATTTTGTTTTATTGGTTTTGATATAATTAACTTTAAAGCCTCGTAGAAATTCCAGTTAGATATTCTACGGTTCACGATCTTTGATACATTTTGAGCTAAGCATTTTTGATTCTATCGGCTAACTCATCTTTAGTTTTTTCTGCTAATTTAAACTCCTTTACTTCGTTTTGGCTTCCGGCGTTTGTTTTTAAGCATTCATTATTGTGGAAGGCTTATTCTTGTTTTAGTTCTTTTAACTCTGTTCATCTTCTCTGAGTCTCACATTATTTTCGAGTCTCATATTATTTTCTATTTTATTCGTCTTTGGAACTTAATTATGAGGTTCTATCTTGGGCGTCCAAGGTATTGGAACCCCAATAACACAAGACCATTTTAATCACATAAACTCTTTCTATAAGCCCGATATCGTTTTTTATCGGAAACCAAAGCCCAACTATCTAAAATGGAACCTCTCTTAAAAAAATTTAAGTTTTTTGATTGGTTTATAAGTACGAGTCTGTGGGAATTGCAAAAGGGTTAGCGATTGCTTGGCACAATAATATAGAAATGGCGAGTATCGACAAACCTAAATGTTTGCCATTTTGATAAAAAATTGGAGAAAAAGAAGTTATCTTAACATGTGTTTATGGTGCGGTGGAAGCAGAAGACAAAATTGAGCAATGGTCATACATTGCTCATACGTGCCGACAATTCAGCAAACCTTGGTTACTAATTGGAGCTTAAATGTGATACTTTGATCCGATCAAAACAAGGAGGAAATAAATCTAGTTCAAAGAGACAAATCTTTCATAATTCATACAATTGACTCCTTAGGACTACAAGATGCGGGTTACGAGGAGCTCCATTCACAGTCAAATATGGAGACAAGGAGATGCCAATATATGTGAAAGAATTGTGAGAGCCACGATCTCTTCAATGGACGCAAAATTTCCCAATACTAAGGTCAGTCATCTTCCTAGAGTAGCTCGAGATCATAATCCGCTCCTGTGATTCTCACACAGAAAAAATCTGTTTTACAAAAACCTTTTAGATGCGTCGGATCTGGCTCACTCATCCATCTCTTTCTTGATAGTTGCTAATTCTTGGACTCTCCATTCCATCGTTGATCAAAATTTTAACATCCACTCCAAACTTCAACTTCTCTCAGCAGAACTATCTCAATGGAATTCGGATGTCTTGGAAATATTCACAAAAACATAAAATCCCTAAACATGAGAATTGATTTCTCTCCCATAAATCAGGTAATTTTTCTCGCAAATATAGAAAAAAATTAGAAAACTTCAAGAAGAACTAGGAGAGTGGTATAAAATTAAAATTATTATTACCACCAAATTTCTAGGGATAAGTTTTTCAAGGAATAACGACCAAAACACAGAATATTTCATCTTCGCTACTAATAGAAAAAGAATAAATGACATCCATTCGCTTTTAGAGAACCTTCAGACCTTTGGATATCCGAAAGAGATCAAATCAATTCTCTCCTGATACACCATTTTTCGCAGATAGGCACCTCTCAGATCTCAAACTATTTGGAAGACCTATCTAATGTAATAGATCCATGTATTTAAAAGAGGAAAACCTTTCTCTAACCATCATCCCTTCAAAGCAAGAAATTTGGAACACTATTACTAATATGAATCAGTGGGGAGCCCCTGGCCCGGATGGTTTCCAGCCGGGTTTCTTTAAAGCCAATTGGGATATTTTGGGACCAGATTTAATTCATGCTGTTCAAGACTTCTTTAAATCAGGAATGTTAGACCCTAATTTAAACTACTCTTACATTACACTTATCCCAAAAATCTCCACCCACAAACCCAGACTGATTTTAGACCCATTAGCTCCGAGTAATACAATATACAAAATCATATCCAAAATTCTTTCTAACCGTCTAAAACCAATTAATAAGATAATTTCCCCAAACCAATCGAGCGTTTCTTCCAGTAGACAAATCACGGATAATATTATCATCGCCCATGAGCTCATCCACACACGAAAACTTCAAAAGCTAGAAAAGGCCATTTTGCTCTAAAATTAGATCTTTCCAAGCCTTCGAAGGGGAATGGAACTTTATTAAATCAGCACTTGACACTAGGTTTTAGCAATTCTTGGGTTAATCTCATAATGCAATGTATTTCTACAACATCGTTCTCCATCCTTCTAAACGGTTCTAAAGGTCCTACTTTCAAAACTTCTAGAGGTCTAAGACAGGAGACCCACTCTCCTTACCTATTCTTAACTGCATGGAGATTCTCTCTAGGCTTTTAGAAAAGGCGGTTGCGGAGAGGAAAATTTAGGTCTAAAGATAAACAAAAACGCTCCCAACATTACTCACCTTTTCTTCGCAGATCGATTGTGCTATTCACAAAGGCCGACTTTAGGAGAAGCAAAAAATCTTCTAGACATATTATCCAGGTTTGGTGAAATTACGGGTCAAAGGATAAACCTTCAAAAATCCAATTTACTTCAAAGAATAGAATTCATCCGAAACATGGAAAAATTATAGCTAAAATTATAAAGGTTCCTCTGATGACAAAAAATGATAAATACTTAGGAACGCCACTCTTTTTTGATAAAAAAAAGAAAGGAAAATTTCGAACCTCTACTACAAAAGTACTATGCTACTCTCAAGGTTGGAAATCAAAATTCGTCTGCCGGAAGAACTGTCTCGATAAAATGTTTTTACAAGGTTACCCTACTTACAGGATGCGAGATACTTGATCTTCCTAAAGAAACCCTAGACAAAATGGATAAAATACAAAGAGATTTTTGGTGGAATAAAGATAAGAACAAAAAGAGGAGGTTATTTTAAAGCTTGGGCAAGCATTTGCAAACCAATATCACAAGGAGGTCTTGGAATCAAAACCCACGTCAATTCAACATTGCCCTATTAACGAAGGCGAAGCAGCAGGACTTATCTCGAGAACACGATCAACTCTGGGTTTAGATTATTAAAAGCCAAATATTTTCCTAATAACCACCCCTTAGAAGCTTCTAGAACAACAAATTTATCATGGATTTGGACAAGCATACAGAAAGGGCTAAGCCTCATTAAAGGAAACTTTGTTTGGCAAGTAAAAAATGGAGCTTCGGTCGAAATTTGGGAAGATAAATGGGTTCGAATGAAAATAATCTTCGAAAAACCAATGGATTCTCGAACCTATTCCACAGAGGGTAAGTGAGCTGATTACACAAGAAGAAAGTTGGGATCAGAACCAAGCTTGATAATTTGTTCACTCGGGATATAAAAGAAAAAATACTAGCCATATCCCCAAATAGTCAAGAACAAGATAAGGTGCGATGGCAACACCACTCCTGAAATTTCTTAGCGAAAATGTCTACAATTTTTCTATCGTGCAAGACCAAAGAAAACAACAACCGGAGTGAAGTTCTTGGCAGAAAAATATGGAAAATTAAAGGCGATTCAGGATCAAATTATTCATTTGGAGATTATCTCAAAAAGCTCTCCCAACTAATGCAAGACTCCGGGGGAACACAACAAAAGAATTCAATAGAGTTGCCCAATGTGTAACGAAAGCAAAACTCAAGAAAACCGAGACAACACCTAATAAGATCTTTCCCTTTTGCTAGAGCTATGGTTTGGGCTTTCTTTAGAAGTGGTAAACTCAAGAACAGTCTGATTCAATCTTAACTTGGATTAAAGAGTGATTACGGGACAACATTTTGTGAACCTCGCAGATAAGATTGCCTTGATAGCACGGTTTATATGGAAATATAGGTGCTCGGTAGTATTTGATAAAATAAAACCAAACCCAAATTTCCTTATAAAGCAAATCGAGAAAAAATTCATACAACAATATCCTCAAGAAAATATTAAGAAAAGCCAAAAGGATTGACAAAGGTACGACATATAAAGAAAAATGGGTCCAAGCTTAACTTGATTTGGATCTTGTTTATAGATGTGGCTTTTAAAAAGCTGAAAATTCAACCATGGGATATGCTTTCATCCTATACTCGGTGGACGACGAAACTTTTATGCACATTGCAATGGAGAAACAGGGGCTTCTTCATTGCGTTCCATGTTTAATCAAAAGCATTACAAAAAGCGTCCTCCCGAGTGAGCAACAACGTTTTTTAGCGTTACTTTAGTTACGGATTACAAAATGCTAGGACAAACCATCAATAAGGAATGCCGGATACCGTATTGAGGCGGAAAATACTATAAAGGAGACTCAAACCATTCTCGCAAAACCTCCCTGCTCAAAAAAGATATTAACGAGAAGATACAACTCTACGGCGGACAACATAGCTAAAGAAGCTCGAGCAAAGAATATTCTAATTTCTCAACCAAAAAATTCAGCTAAGGACTTCACAATCTAGTGTGATGTGTCCAATATTTTTGAAAAAAAGATATGACAAATCTTATGTACTTTTTTGTTTGATTAATATATTCCTTTTTCTATCAAAAAAAGAGAAATATATATTTGATGTACAAACACTTATAACCCTAGGCGAAGTAAGAGACTTTAAGAAAAAAGAAAAGTTAAGTTAATTGTATCTTCGGCTCTGACTTGGCATTCATTGTAAACAGGGGCATAGCCAAGGGTTGATTAACCCTGGCTCTAGCTCCCCTTAAAATCTTTATTTGCATAAAAATCTCTATATTTTCTTATTTTTTATGTTTAGCTTACCAAATATTTGCATTTCATCCACCAAAATTTTCATATTTTTTATAAACTAAATACAACCCTCTTAATATATTTTTCTCGCTCCACCACTGATTTTAAAAATCTGCTTAACTGATGTAGGATAAAATGACACCAAATTTTCCTAGTTAGTTTTGGGTCTAGTGTGATTATTTGGGGCCTATATTAAAAGACAAAAAGGGTCATTAAGAAGTAATATCTAGAAACCCTTATCTACGATTTATGTTAATCGATATGCCCTTATTCATTAGTGATGATATTAAATTAGTATTAGTTAAATTAATTAGTGTTTTAGTTTGATTATAGTGTTGGGATTAGAGTAGAAATTCATTTCCTCTTTCAAGGTTTGGATAAGAAGAAGAGATAAAGGAAAAAAAAACAGGATTTTGTGATTTTATTTGCTAAAAATGAAAATTTATAACGACTTGATGAAAACCCCAGTAGTGATGAAGAAGTGGGTGCACCTTATGATCACCCATATATATGGAAAAAAATTCAAAATTTTAACCCAAAATCGGTTTATTCAATAGAATCATATAAATCGATTTTAGGTTATATTCACAAATCAGAACGACAATCGGTCGTTGTTCATCTCAGATTAAACCCATTTTTATATATATTTAATCCAGTTGTGGAGACAAAATTGTACGGAAAAATACGAACATAAATCGGATTACATGTTACTCAATGTGAACCGATTGTTGTTTTGGGAAATTTTTCTCTAAAACCATCAAATTCCTTAATCTGTTGATATACTTAGATATAAAAATCGATTGATCACAATCAGCTTTTCTCGCCCCATTACACATATACCGCATTTTGATATCTGCATACAAACTCAAACATGGTTCCGAGAATCGGTTTATGTGTGCATTAGCGAACAGGTGTGGTTGATGTGATCCGCCTTTTATGTAAGTGTACCATGTCTAATGATTCTCGGGAACATCAACAACAATCGGTTTATGTTAATGTTTATATCAACCGATTCAAAGTTTGGATTCAGAAAAATTTGATGAGAAATTTTAGAGATTCATAGTTAAATCATTGATGAATCCCTCTAAAAGGAACAGATTAAACTGATGAACTGATCACTTCGAATGTTTGTGACAACAATATTGTCAAAGAAAACCAAAAAATGGAGAGTTGAATTGTTGTTTGTGATTAGGTTTTTAGTTTTGATTTTGATGGATTGGGTTAGTTTTTTTATTTGAAGATTGTTAATATAAATAATTTAGGTTTTAGTATTTTTAGATAGTTGAATTATTAAGTTTGTATAAGGGTAATTTAGTATTTCAATACACTTCATACACCCCTTATCTTTCTCTGCTGGGTGGATAAAGAAATTCATAGTCGCCAAATAAATGCTATAGGCCCCGAAAGAATTTTTTATTTTGTCATATTCATTGTGATTTTATCCAAAAATTTGTAATATGGGTGCTCATTTGCTAGCCTCTTAGGCCAGAGACAACCAATTTTACCATGTTTTGGATCTCTCCTCGTGTATGGTTACCTTCCCTATTTAAGGATGTGGCTTTAATGGTTTAATGGATTTTTAGTTCGCTTAAAAGAGATTTAATATGCTAAAATCATGCAAATGCAGGCAAAAGTTACTGGTAATGCACACACTGGGGCATTTATTATGGAACAACTTCATAATGAAAGTATATAAAGAAAAGGGTTATAAAGGGCCACATAATCATCATCTAAGGGACAAGCAGGCACCAATGAGTTTGTGTACCCATTGACATGTTTGAACTTATCATATGCATTTGTGCGCAATAACATGGGAATGAAATATAGAATCTTAGTATGCGTTCATACTCAAGGGATATATAGAAAGTGATGTTACCCTATTGTTGGTGAGTTTGCCTTGGATGCTTTGAAGGCAGATATATCCGAAACAAAGAAAGAAAGATCTTTATTTGTCAACCTTTAGAGTGAAAGTCTTCAAAAGTCGATCATTTTTTAATTTGTCCAAACCCTTTTCGAGCAAAGTTAAAAACACTAAATCAAACTTTTCCCGAACGGCCAAAAATGATGAGTTAGAAACAATAACCCAATAATTTGACTCTTTATGATGGAAGGAAGAATGTTAGGTGGGTGATCAGGTATATTTGTTTCTTGGCATATTCAACATTATAACGACTGCATTCGGAAAAAAAAAAACATTATAACCACTGTCAAAAATTATAACTGGTATCAAAAAATAAAGAAAAAACATTATGACGATTTACCTTTGGAGTTTCTTTTTATACTTTGGCTATAATTTAGAGCTTAAATTCTTTTTATATTTTGGTTATAATTTACACAAAATTGGTTAAAAATACCAAAATCAACAAATCACGGGTGAAAAAGACATCTGAATTTGATCTTGTTTAAATGGACAAAAATACAAATATAGCCGGGATGTTGAGTTTCATCTACCTATT
>JAJJWW010000367.1:0-15201 GCA_023531295.1 Papaver armeniacum
TAATTTGATGAGTGCCAAATAGTGCATATTTATACACCTTTTTATTGGCATTTTACTCATCTTTTGCGCTTAGAAATCGATATTATCCCCATTACTCGTGTTTTCTTTGTTTTCAAGAATAAATATTTGTATTAATTAATTTTGTGTTTTAGGTAATAAATAAAGCTCGGAGAAAGTGAGGAGCCAAAAGAGCAAAGACTTCGAGAGGCAAGTGTCTATGGAGCGAAGTCGAAGCCGTGCGCGCGCGGTTGCAACCCCAACAAGTAGCAACTCATCTACAAGACATGGGCCCAAGCTATCCATCTCAATCCGTGACCCGGATCCGAGTCCGAGTCTCATCGGCCAGTTAGATTTGATCTACCCCGCATCCGATGGTCGCTCGGCCTTGCACATCAACGTTTGATGCTCGCTCAATAGCAGACCACCGCTTTACATCCCGAGCCGTTCAGATCTCTCCCACGCATCCGACGCTCGTTGCACACCTCACATCATCCTTTTCTATGCCCGCCCACACCAAAACCACCAACACCTATACCCCCACGACCAAACCCTATTCTCTTCTTCACCTCTCTTTTCTTTTTCCCCGACAGAAAGAGGCTCTGCTCTTCTTCCTCTCTACCCCGACCAACCCTGCAGCTACCCCACCTTCCCTTCTTCCCCGACAAGGCCATCACTACCTTCTCCATCTCCTCGCACCCGTACCCAAGACTCTCTCTCTCAATTATCTCTTTCATAGCTTCTCATCAACCTAGAAGCTAGGTTAGAGATAATTAGGGTTAGGGTTTAACTAACAACCCCGCATGGCGTTCTCGTGAGCCGAAGTGACAAAGTGGGAGAAGCAATTCGAGTATGGGTGAGAGTATCTTGGATTTGTTTTCCATTTAATTTCTATTTTAAAAATAAATTAGGGTTTGAAGTTTTGGGTATTTGGGCATGTATAATTAGAATGGAACATTGGATGTTAGAGGCATGCATGGGCTAGCCAGAGCACCACTTAGTGTTAGTTTGTGCTTTATTTTGTTGATGTTTTAATTAAGAATCGGGGTTGGGATGAAACCTCGGATTGCATGTTAAGTTGTTCCCTTTCTCGTTTATTGTTCTTGTTATGCTTAATTAGAAAGATTGAATTAGCTAATGGAGCACATGACCCGTGATAGAGTGTCTTGTAAGAAGACACTCTATACTAGGGAGTGTGTGAAATTAGCCAAGACATTATCATGTTATTCTTCCTGGAATGAATCAAGAGCATAATTAGATTAGGAATTGCCTTAGCATAAAATCAAGTGGTGGATTCTCTTGCCCCGAGTATCTCACAATTTAGTTCTTTGCCTTAGTTTAGAGTCACTACACCTCAGTCGCATCGACAACAAATCAATTATAGCTTTGTGTTACGATCACTCATAGAATTGATTAAGTAAGCCATTAGATCATCTTAAGCACCATAAGTCTACGTAGGATCGGCTCGTACTTGTGCCCGTGCTTCATGCACATACACCGGCGGCACTTCTGGTATAATTTGTAGGCTAAAACATAAACACCTTTCCGTGCCTACCAAGTTTTTGGCGCATTGCCGGGGACTTGGCGTGTGCCCTCGGTGATTTTGGCTTGACTTCTTTGTCTTTCAATCCATCCTGTACATACTTGCACTTAACATGTTAATTCTTGGCCTTCTTCAATTTTTTTCTTTACTACCCCCGTATATATGCATTTGCATCATAGTGTAACTTAGCTTTTCATAGTGTAACTTAGTTTTGATTCATTGCATTTAGTTCATTTTCAGTATGTCCTTGTTTTTAGTTTTTCATAGTGTAACTTAGCCCGGTTTTATAACTTAGCTTCTTTTTGTGTTATAACTTAGTATAACTTAGCTTCCCGGTCAATCCAAAATATTTTCAGCTGGTGATAGCCGATCTTTGAGTTCCACTTTCTTTGCTTTAACTTGCACATTGCAGTACTAAAACTCTTCGAGTATGAGGTACCTATTACGTATCTTTCTTGGTAAATATATGCATCTTCTTTGACTTAAGTGATATTATAAACACACACCACTTAGTTGGAATTAAAGAATGAGGAATATTGGAATGCCAAAAATTATTTAATCAGTGATGAATGCGATAGTGACTCTTTGTGAGCAAACCCGAATCACCTCAAAGGCGAGGACTTGAGGTTTAATAAACGGTAAAAACTTAGTTTAGAGGTAAATTTTGTTTTCGTGAACCATATTTTTGATCCCCAGTTTTGAGTTATTATGATAGACTAGCCGCCCATTGAGGACAATGTAATATTTAAGTGTAGTTGAGCCAAGTTGCTAAAAAACACCAAACCAGGAGCATCTTCAGAGTTCTAGCATTACTTAGTCAAAAAAGTGTCCGTGCACTTATCTCGTAACTGTGCATAGACCCTCCGAGCCGCCAATATCCAAATGAAAAAACTCAATAATTAATGTACCATGGTGGAGGAAGAAAGGAAACTAAATATCTTTTGCAATTAAGAAGATTGAAGCTTATAATATATATATACTTCACTACATCAATGCATGAGTGAGTTGAGCTTCAACCGAGGCTTCCAAGCTTGTTACAAGCCCTTAGACAAATGGTTGACAAACCTCGAGCATTCATAAACCGAGCTAAGTTGCTTTGTACACTAAGATGACAACCAACATCCCGTGAGCACAAAACCCCTAAACTTGCTTGTGATAGCCCGGTTGACAAAACCTGTAAACCCTTTGAATCTAGCTTGTGAAGAATCTGAGTTGAAGTCAACTGCATCGTTGACATCAACGGAGTGAGTCGATGCAACTGGCCTGTGAGCCATCTACTTTCCTGTGTGATCTGTGAGCCATCTACAACCTTGCTAGCCCCCTGAAGCTGCAAGTTGTAAGCCACATCTTAGAAACCCAAGTTAGTTGTAGCTTAAACGCCCCTGCCACTCAGGCTTTTGTACCTTTTGATCTCGTAAGTTTGCTTTCTTTGAAGACAAGCCTCGCTAAGCAAGATCTTTGAGTTGAGCACAATTTGTATTGTCTTTGTGCCGTGCTGCCGCAAGAAGCCGTGCATAACTGTCGCTAATCATGGTCACATGCTCGTGTCCGTGTCTTTGTATCCTTCTCGATTTTTTTGTGTGCTTTGCATAAACTAATTCATACACAATCTGTGCACCATCTTTGTTTGGCCTGACCAATCTGAGCACATAACCTTGTGCTTAAGATGTGATTCTCCTATTCTGTGCATTGCTAGAGCTGTGCACACAGCCAGTGTATGATCTTGCCACAGCTCTGCACAAAAAACTGAAACCCAGTCCACTGGGCTAACTGAACCTGGGCTTTGCAAATAACCTAGGCTGTGCAGCTACCCAACTCGGGCTCTTCTCAGGCTAAAGCCCACAAAAAGAAAACCAACTACGAAGCCCACAAAAAGCTGAACATTTGGGCTGTGCATTTTGAACCCAACCTCGGGCTCTGCACCCAAGCCAGCCCATAATAAACCAAGCCATCTTCATTGGCCGTTTAACATCACTCAACACGTGAACCTCGCCAAGCCCAACCTCCACACACACACGGTTTGCAAACAAACCGAGCCCACATCAAATTGAGGCTGCTGTGCACACAAAAGCCCCAGACAGCTAGGCTTTGCAAACACCCTGGGCTTTGCTAAAACCATCAAGCCCACATGAACTGGGTCAGACTTTCCCAATAAACCAAAGAAACCCACACAAACCAAATGAAGCCCTCTTAAACCAAACTGAACCCATCCAAACCAAACTAAGTCCACTACAACCTGGGCTTTGAGTTCAATTTGAGTGCTAAATCATGTCGGGATTTGACTGCAATGTGGGATACAAACAAATCAATTAGAGAGCTTGCTTACAGGCACGCTTCACAATATGAACCCCCACATACCATAGTGATTTTAGGGAATATTATGAGCCTTCTGGGGCCCCGACCTCACATACCCCTAATCATTATGACCACATGTATCATCAACCACCATGGAGGATGAGCAATTCTATCCTCCAATGAACCCATGTATGCACTCAATGGAAAACCTCATAGAGCAAAACAATGTTAGATTTGAATTGAATGCAATGCATGATTTTCCATATAGCAACATGTCTGAATTTCCCTTCTCTAGTGAACCATGTGCATAACCATGTAATGATCATTCATATGAAACATGCATACCCACTAGTGAAGACTCCCCTTCAATAGAACAACTCACTATGATTCTTCAAAGGAACCTGATTGAGTTATAAAATGAAGATTGGAAGGAATATTATGATAGGATGTTTGTTATTCCTGACAATTATGGAAATAGTGTTTCTAGTCCCACTCATGCAACTAACACTGAATACGAACCTAATCTAGAAGTAGATGAGTACACTAGAAATGCTACAATTTTGAATGGAGAGATGAATTTTTGCTATGATGATGATGATGAATATGATATGTTAGAAGAGCATGTGCATCTTTGAAAATATGATGGAATCTTTTTGGTTAGAGACATTAGACGTCTCTTCGTGAACCCTATGAATGATACTTCTTCTAACATTCATACATGTGATATTAACTATGAGCTTAGTTTTGTGAAATTCTTGAATGAATGTGAGCATGCTTTACCACTGTTTGTGACCTAGGAATAGATGAATTGTCTGTTGACACAAATGATTCAATGCATGTGCGATTCCATGCCTAGGTTCTGAGATGATATCTCTCCTAGTCATGTTGTACATGAGAGTGATGATGATTATGACATGGAGATTGATGAACTGTTTTATGCGAGGTGAACATGATTTACCCTCTTCGACTTTAGGAAAGTATGTGATGGTGCAAATGATTTTATACATGAAAACAACTTAGATGTACCTAACCCTATCCCGAGTCACAAATTGAAACTCCTCCACCAAACCTAGGTGTAGTTTGTCACAAAATTGCAAAACCAACTTTTCTCAGAGAGTTCCCAATTTAGGCCTAGAACTTTGTGCCTCCCAAGTCCTCTTGGACTATTTTGCATCAAAGTATGACACTTTTAAGGAACCACAGTTGGAATGTATATTCCACTGTTATTAGTAAAACTCATTTTGAGTTAGACCTTTTGCATGATGTACCGTTAAAATTGCAAGATTTTGTGCTCCCAAACACACCCGTTCACAAGTTTAGGTTTGGGGGAAACTCATTCACATACGCCATCTTACTTGCACTCTCATATTATATTTGTGTAAGGTCGTTGATGTTTGTACATACCCATCTTTTGGGTTGACCCTCAACTCTTTAGATTTGTTGGTTTTTGGTGAATTTTCTTTGTATATAATCCAGTAGGACTTGTTAAATTTTTCTTTTCTTGAATCGGTTGAGTCTTCTTGTGCATATATTGTGCTAATCCGATATGATCTCCGCTGAGAATGTTTGATTCTAGCCTTGACTAATGAAGCTCCAACCTTGCTTTGCCGACATCCAGGTAATCTCTTCCCTTTTCTCTTATCAAAGATAGTTCTCTCGGTATGTGATTGTTTAAAATTTTTCTATATGTTGACACATTGAGGACAATGTTTGATTTAGGTTTGGGGGTGCATTTGCATTTAGAGTTTTTAGTCTTTTTAATCTTTTATTTTCAAAAAAAAAAAAAAAAAACTCTTTTTGTAAAAACCTCCAACTTTTAGAGATTTTAGAGTCACTAGCATGCTTCTAGCTATGTTTACATAGAGAATCGACCGAAATAATGCGAAATTGGAAGTCCGGAGAACACAATCGGGTTTCTTAGTTGATTAGAGCGTTAAAGTTGGATTTAACCATACAGGAGAGCGAATTAGGTGTTGTTTAGATATTCGGTAGTAGAATTGTGATCACCCATAGTGGAGACTACCCATTTTACATCAAGTGAGGCACCAACCTTCAATTTTTGCAACTTTCTAGAAAAGTTGTTAGAGTGTGTGTCACCGTCGTCAATTCAGGGTAGGAATGGTGAGCTACCCAACTTCGCACCAATTTCAGCACTACTTTTGATCTCTTGAGTGCTAGTTTTTGTCAATCATGAGGGTGACGTCTAAAGATGAAAACTCCTTCTAAATATCGATTTGCAGTTAGCATCACTCTCTCTCTCTCAATCAATGAGACCCATAGAAACACATCATCGTCGGCCAAGCGGAGCATCATCGAATATTGAAAGAAAAATTGATATAGTCCAAGGTTTACGTGCAACAAAGAAAAAGAAAAGAAAATAGGATGAGAATTAATAAAATTTATCAAGACAATACAAGTTGTGGAAAAATTGAGTGATAAAGTCCTTTGTCCATGGAGTTAGTTATTTCATTATTTGTATTTTTATTTTCACTTTTAAAAAAAAAAAAAAAAAAAAAAAAAAAAAAAAAATCAAATAAAAATATTGTAGTTTATTTTTGCTACCACCATGGTAAAGAAGAGTTCAAAAAGAAAAATCCAAACAACAAGGAATTTGAGCAGAAAAATTAAAATTTGTCAAGTTTTGTGAAGTTTAGAAGTTCGTCATCAACATTTGAAGACAGAAGGTAGAAGATTGAAGACGTTTCTATGGTTCTTATGAGAGAGTGATATTAATTGCCGATCGGGTGAGAAGGTAAGTGAGTACTCCCACCCCTTGCTAATGGTTGATTTCCTTTCTTAGAGATCATCGGGGAAAAGATTCTTTTTGTCCACATTTCCGTGGAGTCTCAGATTTTTATTTGAAGGTTATCCTTCTTACCTACAACGTGTGCGGGATTTCTCTCTTCATTCCTTTTTGCACACATGAGAGACCAAAAAGCGATCTTTTGAGTGCAATTATCATAAAACCCTAATAGTGAGGCGAAGTCGAGGCTTATGATCACAATCAATCGAATTCTTTCATATGGTATGGTTACTTCTCGCTCAAGCACTTAAGGATGAGAATGCGTTCTTTGATAGTTCTACTTCTCGTTACTAGCATGAAACTCTATGTCCTCATAGCTTCTTGGATGCTTGAGACTCTTTTACACTCGAAGTTGGAGAAGGTTTTGTGGGTACACCTCGGTAAACCCTCACGAGACTACAACTCGTCCACTAGGGACACCTAGGGTTTAAAGGCTTAGTGCATACGCTAAATGCATTCGAGAAACTGCTGACGGGGGTATAGTTAGGATTTCTTCATTTCGTTTCACTTGAGGACAAGTAAAATTCGGTTTGGGGGTATTTGATGAGTGCCAAATAGTGCATATTTATACACCTTTTATTGGCATTTTACTCATCTTTTGCGCTTAGAAATCAAATATTATCCCGCATTCCGTGTTTTCTTTGTTTTCAAGAATAAATATTTGTATTAATTAATTTTGTGTTTTTAGGTAATAAATAAAGCTCGGAGAAATTGAGGAGCCAAAAGAGCGAAGACTCGGAGGCAAGTGTCATGGAGCGAAGCAAGCCGCGCGCAGCGGTTGCAACCCAACAAGTAGCAACTCATCTACAAGACATGGGCTCAAGCTATCCATCTCCCGACCCGTGACAGGATCCGAGTCCCAGTCTCATCCGGCCGTTAGATTTGATCTACCACGCATCCGATGGTCGCTCGGCCTTGCACATCAACGTTTGATGCTCGCTCAACAATGAGAATCACCCGCTTACATCCCGAGCCGTTCGGATCTCTCCCACGCATCCGACGCTCGCCGCACACCTCACATCATCCTTTGCTATGCCCGCCTCACACCAAAACCACCAACACCCTATACCCCCACGACCAAACCCTATTCTCTTCTTCACCTTCTCTTTCTTCTCCCGACAGAGAGAGAGCTCGCTCTTCTTCCTCTCTACCCCGACCAACCCTCTGCAGCGCCACCTTCCCTTCTTCCCTGACAAGGCCATCACTACCTTCTCCATCTCTGCACCCGTACCAGTACTCTCTCTCTCTCAATTATCTCTTTCATAGCTTCTCATCAACCTAGAAGCTAGGTTAGAGATAATTAGGGTTAGGGTTTAACCAACAACCCCGCATGGCGTTCTCGGGAGCCGAAGTGACAAGTGGAGAAGCAATTCAGAGTATGGGTGAGAGTATCTTGGATTTGTTTTCCATTTAATTTCTATTTTAAAAATAAATTAGGGTTTGAAGTTTTGGGTATTTGGGCATGTATAATTAGAATGGAACATTGGATGTTAGAGGCATGCCAGGCTATCGGAGAGCACCACTTAGTGTTAATTTGTGCTTTATTTTGTTGATGTTTTAATTAAATAAATGGGGTTGGGATGAAACCCTGGATTGCATGTTAAGTTGTTCCCTTTCTGTTTATTGTTCTTGTTATGCTTAATTAGAAAGATTGAATTAACTAATGGAGCACATGACCTGTGATAGAGTGTCTTGTAAGAAGACACTCTATACTAGGGGAGTGTGTGAAATTAGCCAAGACATTATCATGTTATTCTTCCTGGAATGAATCAAGAGCATAATTAGATTAGGAATTGCCTTAGCATAAAATCAAGTGGTGGATTTCTTTGAGTATCTCACAATTTAGTTCTTTGCCTTAGTT
The DNA here is from genome assembly GCA_023531295.1 of Papaver armeniacum. NCBI lineage: Eukaryota > Viridiplantae > Streptophyta > Magnoliopsida > Ranunculales > Papaveraceae > Papaver > Papaver armeniacum. The sequence goes on from JAJJWW010000367.1 coordinate 8,500, forward strand.
TAGAGTCACTACACCTCAGTCGCATCGACAACAAACCAATTATAGCTTTGTGTTACAGTCACTCATAGAATTCAGTTAAGTAAGCCATTAGATCATCTTAAGCACCACAAGTCTCTGTGGGATCGACTCGTACTTGTGTCATGTGCTTCATAGCAGACACCGTGCACTTGCGGTATAATTTGTAGGCTAAAACATAAACACCTTTCCAGGCCTACCATAATTCGTCGAATTGAGCAATACTTGCTCAATTACTCGAATACTGATCCAACTATCAATACTCAGTAATTCGTCGAATTGAGCAATACTTGCTCAATTGCCCAACTATCAATATTCAGTAATTCGTACTTGCTCAATTACTCGAATATTGATCCAACTATCAATATTCATTAATTTGTCGAGAAATACTTGCTCAGTTGCTCGAATTTACAATATGTTCCATTGAGCATTCGATCACTCATGCTCGATTCAACAAAACTTATATTCATTATCTAAATAGTCCACAACTGACTATAAAATACACGTCTGTCATGCAGACTCCACGATTCGTGAGACTTCAATCACGTCACATGGGGGATATCAATTAGGGTTTTGGTATGTCGGCCTACGGCACGTGGATTTATCCACGATGAGAAATGTGAGTAAGTCGTGCAACGGTTAAAGGAGTTAGCAAAGTAGTGAGTGGACAGTTAACCAAGTCTCCGCACGACCTGGAACTGGTTTCACCACGATCTTCCACTTTCCCACTCTTTCACTCATGAAACCCTCACACTTACTTACTGGGATCAAGGTGTTCGCTATTCATACAATATAAATAAGTCTCTGAATCTGCGATTGAAAAAAACAATTTTTCGAGCAATCACTCTCAGAAATTCCATCAATCGCCTGGAACTTATTCGAACTCCATAGTTCATCAAATTTGCAGAAACCTTCAACACATCCACAATCCTTGATCATCATTGATCCCGCAAAATTCTCAGCTTCCCTCCTACAGATCAACCCATCTCCCTCTTTGTGACCGAATTGACTGGAACGGCCATTGACTTGGTTTAGGCCCCGAGTCCTGCAGTGCATTGAGCTCTCGAATCTAAGCACTCCCTTTCGGTGCAGACAGTGTGAGGTTCAGCAGTTTGCTCGGTCTAGGAGTCTCGTCCGCACGCTCGACTCTTCACTTCCCTAAAAAACCAGCAAACCGTTTTTCCACATTCACATCGGCGCATCATCGCTTTGAATCCATATTCAATCTAATGGGTTTAGGTTTGTTCGGATCAGCAAAATTATGGACAAAATATTCCTTTTTATTAGGAATGTCTCCTATTAAAAAAATAATACATCATTCTTCAATGCTTCACATACATGAATTGGATATCTTTGTGGTTTGTTACTCTTTCTCTTCACAATTTACTTATAATTAATATCTTCATTTGTATTAGGATTTTGATTATCTTGTATTTTGATGGATGAAGAAAAATAAAATAGTTTAATTAGACAAAACGACAATTTTAATACTAATTAGAAAGGTTCAACAAACATTTTTAAGTAAACGATCAACTCTAGGTACACTTTCAACCTTCCACAATTTTCTCCATAATTTATCAGTAAGCATTTTAAGTTTATCAGTAATCATTTTAAGTAAAAGATTAACTCTAGGTACAACTATTCCTGATAACAACCTAGGAATCAGGTGATTTAGAGCATGTTTGGTACAATTTTTAAAAACAGGTTTGCAAAAATAGTTTTCCTTGTTTTGAAAACATACCCTTTTTCATTGTTTTCATTTTCTAAAAATTGTTTGGTAGGTTAGAAAACTGTTTTTAAAAACCAAGGAAAATCGACTAAATCATATCAAATGTAAAGACTCGTCTAAGAGATAGTGATACTGGCCATGACTCACTTGCAGTCATTCCCCCGATCTCTACTTTGTTCTGAATAGAAGAAAAGGGAAAGAAAAAAAAACACAGAAAACAATAATTTGTTGTTTTCTGTTTCCAAAATTGAATAGAAAAGCTGTTTTTAAAAGCGTATAAACGGGCTCTTAAATACCAGCGAGATTGGGGTATACCCAAACTAATTGGGGTATACCCACTAAGACAAAATCTGGTCATTATGAAGTAAAATCAAGCCACCCCTTAACCTTGTATTTTCTAAATGGCTAATATGCCCTTGTTTAATTAACACTAAAAAATCTAATTAGCTTAACTAAATGAGTTTAGATTAAAATTTTTGAAATCATGAATTTAAGTTATGAAATTTTGTTTTTGATTGAACTCATGTGGGAAGATTTTTGATGAAATTTTTTTCTTTCGAGAATATTTTTTTCAACGGAAATGAAAGCATACTACCCAAACACTTCTGAAAAGAGGATTGCAATGCTGGGTATGAAATCATACTCAAAATTAAAGAAGAATTCAACACTTTCAGTTTTGAAACTATCAAAAGTCGGCGGGGGTCGACGAATGAAGAACATCTTAGGCTAACGTTGGTGGCAAGGTCTTGGATGAAGAACATGACGACAACTTATGGACGGCAAGGTCGATGAATGAAGAAGATGCCGACTTCATTATTTTTGACACATAGGAGACTGTTGTAAATGCTTCACTAGTCGGCATCTTGTTGATTTCTTACCTTGTCGGCTATCTTATAGTCGACAACGTCGATAAAAAAATACCCCGCCGACTATAGAATTTTTGACATACATATAAAAATGATTAGTCGGCAAGGTATTAATTTCATAACCTGCCGGCTAAACTATAGTCGGCAAGGTATAAGGATGAATAACGTGCCGACCCTGTAAATGGTAATTTCAGAGATGAAAAGTCGACATGGTATTCAACCTCATACCTTGCCGACTATATTTTGGTCGGCAAGGTAGACAAAAAAAAACCTTGCCGACTTATGATTCGTTTTGATTCATCGATTTTTTTTTTGTTTTGATTTCATCATGTATAGTAAGAGGTTAGAAGAAAGATTTTGATTTTTTTTTTTTGATATGTTTTAGTCGGCATGGTTATTTTAGTATGGGCAATTTGGTCTTTTAACACATTTTAGACACCCCTTAACACATAAATAGGGATGGGAATAAAATGGGTATACCCCAATCTCGCCGAGCAATCCTCGTATAAATCCTATGTTTTGAGTTTTCCCTTCTACACGGGCCAAGTTTCAGTCATCCCTATTTGACGGACATAATCTAATCGGTCAAACAGTTGCACTTGAATCGTTTGAAATTACATTGTAGTCCTTCAAGTGCTTAACCTAACCAAAGCTAAACATACCCGTTCTTCTCTTTTCTCCTTTGTTCTCCCTAGTTCTTCTTCTTCCTTTTCTTTGGATTTCTAACGTAGCTGCACAGAGCTTTGATTGCGAAGGATAGGAATTCGATTCCAGGTGACCTAAATTTAATATATTGTTTTATCATGTGATTATGTTGATATAAAGTGCCTGTTGAGATGGTTTTCTACTCTAACCCAGAGACTAATCTCGGTTTGCAAACATTTTGTTAGCTTCTCATCTTGTGGTGTTAGATGTCAAAATGAGAGCCTCTAATCTACCATTTTTTGGGTTTACCATGAATATAATTTGGTAGTTGCTTTCGTATCGTTTGATAAAAGTTCTAAGAGAATTTTCGTAAATGAAAAGGGGTTATTTTCTACATGAGCAATTAAATGTTGGACTATTACTTATGATTTAAGACATTTACTTGCATGTGTTGATAGTTCTTATTTCAAATTAGCTGTCTACTTTATATGTGACGAGCTTGGCTCTTTTTGTTGGTGGATTATTAATTTCATATCATTTTAGCCCACACTATCCTTATACGTTACATTTTTAGCCTATATTATGTCAAAGTCTTGAAAATTCCTTTGTTTAATATCGGAACCTCATCTTACTAGCCGTGATTTTGTAGAACAGTTACGGCAGTCTACTATGTACGTTTTCTTGTTCTAGACAACACTAATTATGATTTCTAAATTCCAATCTCATAGAGTGTTTCAGAGACTTGGCTCTCATAAGCATTTTAGTATGCTGTTAGTAAATCTTATCTTTATGGAGGATTAGTTTTGTGTGATTAAGTTTACTTGGTATGGAACTGGTTGAGGTTGATTTGTAAGGTGATTAGTATTTCATAATATTTGTTAAGCTCTTGTCTTGTTATAAATGGCATTTGTGTTGTGCTAGTATCGATAATAGCCTGATGAATTTTTCTGGAGTTCATTGAATGGTTTTCTATGAATTCCAAAGAAGGATTCAAGATTTGATTCTTATAAGATTTGAATATGTGGTGTGGGGTTTTGTTGTAGACATGGCCTTATGAACTGAATAATAACACAATCACTGAAGTTACAGCTCAGGATATAGTAGCGGTGCAGGATAAGTCTAACTGCAGTGCAGGATAACATCTCATATGTATTCGGTTATCTTTCTGTGTAATTCACACGTGTGTAGTGACGTGTGTTTATATCTTTTTTGTACAGACAGCTATAAATACTATCTATCTGTATTGATTGAACTATAATGAAACTATCTGTTCTGTAAATGAAAGTCTATGAATTTCATCACCATTATCATCATGTTATCACTGAATACGTAGTGCTAGTGGTAATGATTGGTGTTAGGCTATATCTTACTCTCATATTTTATCACAAAATAGTAGTGCGGATGCTGACATTTAACATTTTTATTAGTATCATTTCCGATGAGAAATAGGCGTTCATTTAGTTGATGCACTTACCATTATAAGGGAAAGTAGTACCTTTATACAGTATCATTTTATGAAAACTCATTGACACATTTATCATCTTATTCTTTTAATGACAGTTAATTTTGTTGATGCTTGAAAATCGTGGTTTTGTTTTCTGGCTTGATAAATTATTTTGGATTTATACTGTGGAGGTCTTATTCTCATTTATTTTGGGGGTACTAGTCTTGATAACTCTATCCAGAGTTGAACCGGCATAATTTCTATTGTTAAACAACTAATGAAAATGATTGACGGGGACATGACTATCCTTTAGCTAGGGTAGTATTTTGGAAGAAAAAACGAAGATCTCCATTTTAGTACAAAGAAGTAGTAATAGTGCTGGTACTACTGGCTTTGGCTTGAACAAATGGTAAACTGGTTTTGCTTACTTCTTTAAGTTTTGTTTGATTGCTATTTTTATCGTAATAATGATTGACTAAATATAGTAAATCGCCTACCTAAATCGGCATAAGTAAATACTGAGATTTGTCAAAATTATTTCTTAGTGCTATACATTTGGCTATTCTCATGGATATCTATGGAATGTTAAGTGCATATTTATATTCTGTTCCTTAGCATAATGTTCCCCTGATCGTGTTGGTTACATTAGTTGCTTCTTAATGGTCGACACGGACATCAATCTTACTCGATCATGTACTCAAGCTTAGTATTAAACTAGAACTTGCTTTTCACTGTCAAGATATCTCTTTTAAGGTGAACTTACTTTGGACTTGATGTGGAGTATGTAAAGTGTACAAGGGTTTTCTTGGTTCTTCATGGATCTTTGTTACACACTTCGTGTAAGGTCAAATGACGCTAGCTAGTTGTAAAAGGAAATTGGGAATTGTGTTTGTGTATATACTGGTTCTCGACAACTTTAAAATATTGTTTCCTTAGATTATATAGCTCTGTTACTATTTGGTCGATGGCCAATATGACGCCGGTAGATGAGAACATCCTACCCAATTTATTTTATCCTACCGTGTTAGTATGATACCCTATTTGTTTTATATGATAATATCCTACCCAATTTATTTTATTCTACCGTGTTAGTATGATACCCAATTTGTTTTATATGATCATCGTTAGTATAATACTCAATTTATTTTATATGATCATCTGAAACATGTTATCTATTTATTTTTTTATGCCATTTGTTGTTTGGACAGTAGTTGTAGTTTCAACTTGGTTGGATTGAGAACTATTATTTGTGACTGAAGTGGTGGTGGTGTGGACAACAGAAGGTGTGAAATTGCGGGCGCATGGGATGATTTGGACAGAAGTAGGTTGTAGTTGTATCTCGCTCAGTTTGTGAATCATTGAAGTCTCGCAATGAATCTGAGAGAGATGAGTATTCACCTGTAACACTTACTCGCTGAGTTTTTCATTGTTTGTTTGTTCGCTACGTATGTTGGGGCAGCTCATCTGTAACAATTATTGTGCTTGTTTTTGGAGTTTGTACAAGTTTTTCTTTTAATATAACCATCCTACCTTCCTCTTCGATAAAACTTGGTTGGATTGGATGTTATTATTACTAAGAACCCATCTCTGGTCTTCGTCTATCCAAGATCACAATTACAAAGAACTGAAAAAGTACATCTCAATCAATTGCTGACGATACAGAACTTTCGAGTTTTTATTTATAGACGAGGATCATATACTACTTTGGAGTTTTCATTTATAGATAGGATCGGTATGCTGCTCTATTGGATAGAATAGAGAAGCTTGTGTTAGAGACGGAATCCCATATATGAGTACTAACTATGGTTGGATTATTAACTGATTGAGGGGTAAAGAAGACAGAAAAAATGAAACTTAATAAATAAAGACGGACATAATCGTTTGTCCGTCAATAAAAGTTGACCGGAAACTAGTATGTTTGCGAAGGTTGACTGAAATATAGGGATTTCAGGGACGATTGCTCAATCTCGCCAGGCTTAAATATACAAAAAAAAAAAAAAAAA